>JARFIW010001557.1:305000-317748 GCA_036346225.1 Platerodrilus igneus | reverse complement strand
ATTATTTGATGCCCACTGAGCACCCTTAAAGTTTTTGTATTGTTCGCAAAGGATGGCTACATCTATCTTTAACTCATTGACTGATTGTAACAATAGTTTTGCGCAATTTTACAATGATTTAAATTTAGTTGTAGTATTTTCATGATTCATAACTAGTAGTTGTTATAGCCCTCCGATGTGCTGTACACTTGCTTGTGCCTACAATATGGTTAGTGGACCAGTTATTATTTTCACTGCACAGAAAACATTTTGCGGATTTGGACACGTTTTAATAATATGACCTGGTTCACCGCACTTTATACATAAATTTGATCGGTCGATTGGACTTTTGCATGTTTTTGCTAAATGATTATAATTTAAACATCGATAACACCTTAATCGATTTAGTTTTGTCTTATTCTACAAAACACCCATCCTACTCGTATCTTTCTAAGTTCTAGTAATTTTTCCGCAATTTTAGCGGATACACTAATAACAGCGGTCTGTGTTCCGCCATAGGTTTTCCTTATTGATTTAATCGATATATCAGAGATATCTTCAAGTGTTGATTCTAAAGCATAATGTACTTCTTGGGTTGTTGTTACCTCATCCAAATCTTTTATTTCTACCAATACTTGATTAATTCGTGTTTTAACTTCAGCCTGTGAATCTAATACGTCCAATAGACTACTTTGAAATTCTTTAGTTTTTGAATTATTTGGTTTATTTAGTTTTAGTATAAGTTCGCCGCTTGATGTTTTTCTTATTCCGGTAACATTTGATCCAAGTTCTTTTAAATTTGGGTCAGCTTTAACTTTTTTCAAGATATCAGCATAAGACATTTCTCCTGTCTTTTTAATTATCAAAGCATCTGATCGTGGTATCTTATTTCTAACGGGTATGGATTTATTTATAGTCTGCTTATCGATATTTTTTTTATCTAGGTTAGATATATCCGGAAGTATTGTAGTATTAAGATCTTGTCCAGCTACATTGTGATGACTTACATTACTAACTAGCGTATCTTTTACTATGTTTGTCGCTGATGTAAACTGAATACCAACGTCAGGTTGTACTACAGTTAATATTGGTATGCTCGTGCTTTTAGATTCGAATTTTTTTGGGGTCATACAAGTACTTACATTATGTAAGACATTTACACCTATATTCATGTAAGTACGATCGTGTAATGAACGTATTTCACTCACAAGTTTTCTAATCTCATTATGGATATTAGTTCTCCTTTAATGAAAGTATGTAGTTCTAAGATCTTATTCCGAAGTTGTTCACATACATCAGTCTTCGTGATAGTAGAAGTAGCATTTTCCTCGTTATGTAGAGATGAGCGTTTAGTTCCTCCTTTTCGAGAGTTTTTCTTATTAGAGTCAAAAGTTGAAGGTTCTGGTTTTAAATTATTCCTTAATTTTGATTTTGAAGTGCTGTCAAATGAATTGTCAATCAAAATGTCATCCATAATATACAGTTCAATTTTAATTTCTTTTTTATAATTTCCTTTTACTCTCTCGAGTAGTTTCCTGAATTCTCTGGGTGTTATTCTCTTATGATAACCTCTTATTTTGCACTAATAATATTTTCTTTTCAGTTAAAATTAGGTTTTTATAAGCACAAACATACATACATGTATATATGTATATATGTATATATGTATATGTATATATGTATATATGTATATATGTATATATTATATATATGTATGTATGTATATATGTATATATGTATATATGTATATATGTATATATGTATATATGTATATATGTATATATGTATATATGTATATATGTATATATGTATATATGTATATATGTATATATGTATATATGTATATATGTATATATGTATATATGTATATATGTATATATGTATGTATGTATGTATGTATGTATGTATGTATGTATGTATGTACGTATGTATGTATGTATGTATGTATGTATGTATGTATGTATGTATGTATGTATGATATGATATATGTATATATGTATATATGTATATATGTATATATGTATATATGTATATATGTATATATTATATAGTATATATATGTATATATGTATATATGTATATATGTATGTATGTATGTATGTATGTATGTATGTATGTATGTATGTATGTATGTATGTATGTATGTATGTATGTATGTATGTATGTATGTATGTATGTATGTATGTATGTATGTATGTATGTATATATGTATATATGTATATATGTATATATGTATATATGTATATATGTATATATATATATGTATATATGTATATATGTATATATGTATATATGTATATATATATGTATATATGTATATAGTATATATGTATATATGTATATATGTATATTATATATGTATATATGTATATATGTATATATGTATATATGTATATATGTATATATGTATATATGTATATATGTATATATAGTATATATGTATATTATATATGTATATATGTATATATATATATATATATATATGTATATATGTATATATGTATATATGTATATATATATATATGTATATATGTATATAGTATATATGTATATATGTATATATGTATATATGTATATATGTATATTTTTTTTTTTTTGGGAGGCAAAAATATTTATTTTCAAATTAATATATACATGATAAAATAAATATATGCACTGCAACACATCGTAATTAATCTTCTCGCGGAACCGCCGTGCAGCATTACTTGGAAGTGGTTGTGGCTATCAAGCTCTTCATTTCGGGTTCGTATTAATTTTATACGATTCTCTTCTATTTAGATATGTATTTCAATAATTCCTATACGTTTAGTAAAACTATATTCGTGTTCGATTTAAATTTTAATCTTTTCTTTTATATTTCTTTTTTTTTGTTTTTCGTTTTATATGAGATATTTAATCTTCTTTGATGAAGTTCAGTTATATCTTCATCTCTGAATGTTGTTTCTCAACATTATATTTTTCAATAATGCTTTTATATCCAAATCATCTTTCACAGCTTGTTATTCCATGCATTATTATAAATTACGCGTGGTAATGTCAACGTTAATTAGTTCAATACTTGTTTAAAAATTAAAATTTTGTCAAGTAACCAATAAATTATTGAACAATATCTTGTTAACTGTCTTTTAGTTACTTCAACTTTGTTTGTTTTAAGTTTCTCACTTGTAAACAGAATACACACTAAAGTGTTCTTACTTTCGGCTTAAATACCATAAAATGTAGTTTAAATTTAGTACTTCAATTATTTGTTTTGATACACAATTAATATGATTAACGTTTTAAATAGCCTTTTGGATACCTTGACTCGTTCCATTTGAGTTATGGTCTGTAGTACAAAACAATTTTAACTTTACTTGAAATTTCTAAATCGTATATACTTCCATTATACAAATAGTGTCATCATAATTGGATCCTATAATTGTTTAATTATTTGTTGTCTGCCTTCGTTCATTATCACATCGTCTTAGTTCTTTTAGTACTAGTGATGCAAATAGTGCCACTGCTGACCATATCGCCTGTGATTCTAGCATTTTTCAACTAGTGTTTCTGGACTTATATTAATTTTGTAAAGTTAATCATTTCCTCCTTAGTTTTCGAAATCTTGGACAAATAAAAACACATGTTCTGCATCTTCTAAAGTGTTTGGGCAATCTGGGCAATTAGGACTTATATCTAGATTAAATCTAAAAAGATATGCTCTAAAACACCCGTGACCGCTCAGCAATTGCGTTAGGTAGAAGTCTAACTCTCCATGGCAACTACCGAGCCACGGTTCTAACAATGGTATCAATCGATACGTCGATCGACCTTTTCCGATGTGTCCCAATTCCGTTGCCATTCTGTCACCAGTTTAGTTTTTCTTCTGTATTTAGCTTCTTTGTAGTTTTCTTTGTGATACCACTCACGACGATAGTGCACTAATAGTTCTATCGGAGGCATACCTGCGATAATATATGCAGCGTCAACGGAATTGTACGATAAGCGCATATCACTCGTAGAGCGCACAATCTGTATACAAAAGAAATCCTACGACAGTTAGCTTTCATTTTAATAGCACTGACCCAGATTGGAGCTGCATATAAAATTATCGAAGCGACGACTGACGCTAAAAGTAACGTTTGGCATTAGTCTTGAACTTAGATTTGCCGTGATTACTACTTTCGTACTCACAACTGATAAGTGTTCTTTAAATGCTATTTTCTCAGCGATTACCACGCCTAGGTAATGTACACTTGGATGAGATATAACTTCATGGTTGCCTACGTATATACTTATTTTTTTCTTATTCTTCTGAAGGTTACAAGTACTACTTCAGTTTTTTCTATAGCTAATTCAAGATCTAGTTCTTTTAAATGCTGCCTTACCAATTTCGCAGATTCATTGCAAATTTGTGCTACTTCTTCTTTTAACTATGCTATAACTACTAATACCAAATCGTCTGCAAATGCTATGGCCGTAACTTCTTTCGGCATTTGCAGCCGCAAAATTGAATCAAATGCTAAATTCCATAGAATTGGACCTAGAACCGAGCCCTGCAAAACTCCGCCTGTAATAATATATTCTTTGGGGTCCTCGGATGTGTCGTGCCTAAGAATTCTATTTCTAAAATAGTCTCTAATTATTTTTCTTAGATATGCTGGAATCGAAGTTTTATGAATAGCTTTTTCTATGCAACTCCATTTCACGGAATTGAAAGCATTTTTTACATCCAGTGTTACAACTCCACAATATTTTTTGGATCATTTTTTCCAGCGTTTTCCAATAGTGTTATTGCGGATAATATTAGTGACACAGTTAATTGCATCCACAGTTGACCGTGATTTTCTAAAACCGTATTGATTATTTGAAAGTATGGCTGCTTCTTCTACAACCATCTCTAGTCTGTTTTTAATAATCTGTTCTAAAATTTTTCCTGCTGTGTCAAGCATGCATATAGGACGGTATGATGATGGTTTGTCTGGTGGCTTATTTTCTTTTGGTATTAATACTAGAAATTGCTTTTTCCATGGTTCAGGAAACACGCCTTCATTTAAGCAAGAACTGTACAGGTCTATAAACATATCAGGATGCTTTGCAATAGCGGTTTTCAGAGCTATGTTCGGAATACAATCCAAACCAGGTGCTTTATTGTTTCCAATTTTACCACAAGCTTTTACAACTTCAGCTACTGTAACCGGTGGTATGTCTTTTGCATTACAGTTTAAAACAGTTTTATATTTTGTTTCGCATTGTTTTGGAAATAACGTGCTAACTATCTTCTTTAGGAAAACTGGACATCTAGGAAGTAAGAAATATTTTTTGTTCAATCTTCCCATTACTGTTTATATGGTCTTCCCCAAGGATCAGTGTTAACTTCTAAGCAAAGCTCATTCAAAAATTTCTGTTTGCTAGACTTAATAGCACACGTCAATTTTCTTCGAGCAGTTTTGTATTCTTGTTGAAGATTAAGCAAATCATTTTTACCTCTTGAGCGTTGATATCGCCTCCTTAGACGATGGCATTCTCTGCGAAGTTCAGCAATATCGTTATTCCACCAGAAAACGTTATTGTGTCCTCTATTGCACAACTTTTTTGGCATAGAAGCATTGCAAGCCCTCTTTATAATGTTTATTACCTGTGTAGCTTTAGAATTTGCAGATCCTGAAATTTGATCTTCATCCAGCATCAGTAAAAATAATTCTTCATCGAATTTATAGGATACCCAGCCAGGTGGTTTAACCATAGACAAGTGATTGTTTTAATTGAGCTATGTGTTTCATATAATAAGGCGTGGTGATCACTATGAGTATAGTGTTCAGAAACTCTCAATCTACCTTATACTTTACTAAAGAACTGCTCATAAATGTTAAGTCTATAGTTGAACCTTTGTTACCTCTGCTAAAGGTATAAGAGTTCCCTTCATTTAATAACACTATATCTAAAACTGAAAATGTTTCTAAAATTGCTCGGCCTCTTTTGTTTGTTATTCGACTACCCCATTCGGTGGCCCAGGCATTAAAATCTCCTGCAATGATTACTTGTTTTCGATCTTTCACATCACGAACTATTCTTTGAAGTAAATCTGTAAAATCGTTAAAAGACGCATTTGGATCGGCATAACAGCTATAAATGTAAGTATTGTCTATTTTGACATGTATGAAACCGTCTTCTTTACTGTCCATAATTTCTTGGAAAGCGGTTTTTCCACAGGCCCAAATAGCAGCTGTATTATTATTATTTGATGCCCACTGAGCACCCTTAAAGTTTTTGTATTGTTCGCAAAGGATGGCTACATCTATCTTTAACTCATTGACTGATTGTAACAATAGTTTTTGCGCAATTTTACAATGATTTAAATTTAGTTGTAGTATTTTCATGATTCATAACTAGTAGTTGTTATAGCCCTCCGATGTGCTGTACACTTGCTTGTGCCTACAATATGGTTAGTGGACCAGTTATTATTTTCACTGCACAGAAAACATTTTGCGGGATTTGGACACGTTTTAATAATATGACCTGGTTCACCGCACTTTATACATAAATTTGATCGGTCGATTGGACTTTTGCATGTTTTTGCTAAATGATTATAATTTAAACATCGATAACACCTTAATCGATTTAGTTTTGTCTTATTCTACAAAACACCCATCCTACCCGTATCTTTCTAAGTTCTAGTAATTTTTCCGCAATTTTAGCGGATACACTAATAACAGCGGTCTGTGTTCCGCCATAGGTTTTCCTTATTGATTTAATCGATATATCAGAGATATCTTCAAGTGTTGATTCTAAAGCATAATGTACTTCTTGGGTTGTTGTTACCTCATCCAAATCTTTTATTTCTACCAATACTTGATTAATTCGTGTTTTAACTTCAGCCTGTGAATCTAATACGTCCAATAGACTACTTTGAAATTCTTTAGTTTTTGAATTATTTGGTTTATTTAGTTTTAGTATAAGTTCGCCGCTTGATGTTTTTCTTATTCCGGTAACATTTGATCCAAGTTCTTTTAAATTTGGGTCAGCTTTAACTTTTTTTCAAGATATCAGCATAAGACATTTCTCCTGTCTTTTTAATTATCAAAGCATCTGATCGTGGTATCTTATTTCTAACGGGTATGGATTTATTTATAGTCTGCTTATCGATATTTTTTTTATCTAGGTTAGATATATCCGGAAGTATTGTAGTATTAAGATCTTGTCCAGCTACATTGTGATGACTTACATTACTAACTAGCGTATCTTTTACTATGTTTGTCGCTGATGTAAACTGAATACCAACGTCAGGTTGTACTACAGTTAATATTGGTATGCTCGTGCTTTTAGATTCGAATTTTTTTTGGGGTCATACAAGTACTTACATTATGTAAGACATTTACACCTATATTCATGTAAGTACGATCGTGTAATGAACGTATTTCACTCACAAGTTTTCTAATCTCATTATGGATATTAGTTCTCCCTTTAATGAAAGTATGTAGTTCTAAGATCTTATTCCGAAGTTGTTCACATACATCAGTCTTCGTGATAGTAGAAGTAGCATTTTCCTCGTTATGTAGAGATGAGCGTTTAGTTCCTCCTTTTCGAGAGTTTTTCTTATTAGAGTCAAAAGTTGAAGGTTCTGGTTTTAAATTATTCCTTAATTTTGATTTTGAAGTGCTGTCAAATGAATTGTCAATCAAAATGTCATCCATAATATACAGTTCAATTTTAATTTCTTTTTTATAATTTCCTTTTACTCTCTCGAGTAGTTTCCTGAATTCTCTGGGTGTTATTCTCTTATGATAACCTCTTATTTTGCACTAATAATATTTTCTTTTCAGTTAAAATTAGGTTTTTATAAGCACAAACATACATACATGTATATATGTATATATGTATATATGTATATATGTATATATGTATATATGTATATATGTATATATGTATATATGTATATATGTATATATGTATATATGTATATATGTATGTATGTATGTATGTATGTATGTATGTATGTATGTATGTATGTATGTATGTATGTATGTATGTATGTATGTATGTATGTATGTATGTATGTATGTATGTATGTATGTATGTATGTATGTATGTATGTATGTATGTATGTATGTATGTATATATTATATATGTATATATTATATATATATATATATATATATATATATGTATATATTATATATGTATGTATGTATGTATGTATGTATGTATGTATGTATGTATGTATGTATGTATGTATGTATGTATGTATGTATGTATGTATGTATGTATGTATGTATGTATGTATGTATGTATGTATGTATGTATGTATGTATGTATGTATGTATGTATGTATGTATGTATGTATGTATGTATGTATGTATGTATGTATGTATGTATGTATGTTTATATGTATATATGTATATATGTATATATATATACGGATCCAATCGACGTTACTAGACCGATGATGTTTAGCAGACGACCTAAGACCCTGCAGAAATAACATTAATTCAAATGTATATCTCACTAAATTAGAATGTTTTTTACAAGCACTCGACAAGACGCTATAGAGGGGAAATGATTTTTTCAAAATATGGAATTTAGATAAATACCTATCTCCGCTAGATCCAGCAAGTTAAACCATTTTCCTGAACCCAGTTATATACAGAAATGATGTTTGACCGATGCTCGCATGCCCGACATCGTTGCCGGGTTTGTGTACAGTATTTTATCATTGTATAGCTCAATCTTATATTATATTTTATTACACTTTCATCGTGGGCTTGAATTAGACTTTCACCTTACCTTGTCTGCTTAGTCGTATTGTTTACATGCGTTGTTAAGTGAATGTGAAAACCAAAAAGTCTTCACGATGACTTCCAGGTACAAGAATATAATGTTAATGTGCTTAAATACCAATGACAATCTTCTTCTACGACTAGAATGGGAGTCCACTAGTGGTTTCAAGGATGAAGATAAGGAAACAGCTTTAGTAAGTAAGAAGTGGTTAAAGCATATCTTCGTCTTTAATTAACATTGACTTTTGTAAATTGGAAGGTTAAACGTAATAATCCTGTAATTAGATGCGACAATTTTGGTAAGTATGGTAGTTATATTTAAATGCTTTCATAGTAAACAATAACTCTATTTCATTAACGACACTTTTAATCTATAACATCGAACACCGCTACATACAGTGTTTTCTATTTATCATGGTATTTGATACGAGTTTACAGTTCATTCCAGTAAAATTGTTGATTAAGCGTTTGTAGACATAAATATAAAAATACTGCCAATTTGCCGATACTAAATTTTTAACTGTACTACTTATTTTATTAAATAATATCGGTAATAATTTTTAATGAGGAATTATTTTGCAGTTCAACAAAATTCGGAATAATGCAACGGAGACTGAATATCTTACTTATGGTATCTTATCACACGATGAATCCGCTCTAAATTACAGTACCGCGTTTTACTCTTCTTTCAAGGGTTATTAAAGTTGAGCAAATTTAATAAACAATTAATCAGCGATGATTAAGAAGAACTGTTTGATTCCTAAACGTTCATGAGTATTTGTCAACTTTTTAGTTTTTCATCAAGAACGTTGTCGCATGATTAATGTTATTCGTACGTAAATTCATACAGCAAGGCATCAAATTTTCAAACATGGTATTTTAAATCATGCATTCTGCTTGTTAAAATTACTCGCGATGTTTTTAATCTTAGGTTTGGGGTACAGTTGCTTTAAAAAATATAAACAGTGGGTAATGTTCTACATGAAAAATTTTCAATCTAATAATAATAATAATAATAATAATAATAATAATAATAATAATAATAATAATAATAATAATAAATAATAATAATAATCAGGGTTGCCACGATATAAATCAAAATTTAAATTATAATATAAATCAACTCATTTTTTTCCATTTAAATAATGATTTATATCAACATATTTTTAATATTTAAATCATAATTCAAATCAAGTTACGAAATGCTGAAAAATAAATAAATCAACCTTCAGAAAATTTAAATAATGGTTCAATTTGTTTAAACACTAAAATTATTAAACTGAACTATGTACACAACTTGAGTATTTCAGAAACCAAAACAGTTATCACACAAATATAAAAGATGTAATTGTTTTAAATCCAATAGGATATGCTCCAGCCGTTGTTTTAAAAATCTGAATTGTGCAAACAAGTAGCTTATAATTTAAAAAAACAATTGTAACTTCCTTATTCTATATCTATATTATATATTATCAGACCTTTATATGCCAGAAAATTAAATTTTTATAACTACTCATCAAATATTAGTATTGGTTCTTCGTTTCAATGTTTAATGTTTATTTTTTAACACATACTGCTATAGGTGTTTTTAAATATAGTACAGCAAAAAAACAACAATTTTTCTTCCCACTTTACCACATAGGTATAGGTACAAAAACAGTGAACACGAATTGGAGATCCACTTGCGACGACGCAACTATTATTACACCAATTATTGCTTTCTATTCAACATTTGCATTATATGACCAATTTGCTTAACCATATGCTGTAGTCTTATATAAAATCCCCATCTGGAAGAAGATGGGTTCTGCTTCATGAAATGAATAGAATTTTGTCCAAGTTGTGGAAAACTTTAAAATTACAGTATGAAGTGCATGTCTTTTCATTAAATGTACACTTACATTTTCTGGATTCGACATATACATTTACTACGATGGTTATGTGCAACTGGTTGTTTTATAGTTCATTTGGTTATAAGCGAGATTTATTGACTTGCAAAAAAGGCTTCATCCAAACAGACGACGATTATTAGAATTAAAGAAAATTTATTATACAAGATGGTCGGCCCAAGTTTTTGCATGTTTAAGTGTAAAAAAATTTAAGCAAAATATTAGTATTACTCGACTTATTGATTAATGAGGGATCAATCATTTTGCCGAGGCAATTGGATTGTTGTATCAGATAAATTTCAATTTGTTTTCAATATTTGTCTTTTTCGAAAATTTTGTTAGTACTCAAAGGTGTTATTTGCAAAAGTTACAGCTGACCTAAGTTCAAGTAATGATCTGATAATGTCTATTAGAATAACATTTAAAGAATGGAGAACATATGAAGGTTTCAAGGAATATGCAAACTTATATTCCGGAGTTATAAAATGTGTAACGGAAATAAAATTAATATTCCTCAGTCTATGCAAGAAAACGCAACAAAAGTGAGCGGAATAGAACGTTACCGCAAAACTATCAAAATTACATCATAGAGGAAGTGACTTCGGTGCAAAACAAACAATAAAGTGAAGTCATAAACTACTGTAAAATAAACATGTTTTACTGGTATTGGACGCTGTATTATCAGAACTCAATGAACGATTTGAACAGTGTTCCAACATTATCGTATCCAGTGGCTCTCTTCACCCTTAAAATGTAAATTTTTTAGTTTATGAACATCTGCTGCCGATGGCCAAACACTACAAATAAATTTGGAATCGTTGGAAGCTGAACTCAAAATTTTACCAAATACACTAAAATGATACAAAGCGCAAAACAAATTTATAATAAAACAATTTTAAATTATATTGGCCTGCTGAAAGCATATAAAATTGTTTTCAATGAAACGTTTAAAATTGCAGTAATTGCTGTTATGATCCCCGTGTCAAGTGCTGCTTGCGAACATACCTTTTCTTGTTTAAGACGTTTAAAACGATCGACTAGAATATTTAGCAATAATTAATATTGAAGGGTCCATAGTTAAAGAGCTAGATATAGAAAGCGCAATAAATGAATTTGATACAGTACATAAAACCGCTGCATCGTGTTGCATTAAAAAGTTTTGAAGTGGATTTGTAATTCATTGTCTTATTTCTTTAAGAATATTTGTTTTTGTTTACAATTTAGGAGTAGTCAGAAACTGACTATTTTTGTTTCTTACAAGTGCCTGTGAATTTGTTAAAAATTAATATGTACGTATGTAAGTTTTCTGTATAGGTGTAGGTTGTGTTGTAGATGGTGATGATGTAGTGTTTTAATTTGTTTCATTTATATTACGGTATTAATTAATAATTTGTATTATTTTACAAATTTTGTATAGAATTTATTACTAATAATTGCAAAATTACACTCTTCTTTGAGTTCTCTGATACCTCCAAATATTTTATAAATATTGTATTTCTGATACTTGCACTACATAAACGACAGATTTTACAATATATATTCAATATTTATTTATCCGTCTATCACTGAAATTCAATCCAATCTTTTGAGTATTTCGAACATTTTTTCCATTTTACATTGTCGAATGCTTTTTCCACATCTACAAATCCTGTATACATGCTTTCACCTTTTTCCATTGTTATCTCCATGATCACCCTGAGAGCTAAAATAGCCACCCGTGTTCACCTATTTTGCCTAAACCCAAATTAATTTTCTCCTAGTATTTCTTCAGCGCGTTTTTCATTCTTCTTTGTACAATTCTAGTAAATTTTAACACGTGTACTGTCAAACTTATTGTTTGAAAATTTTCAAATCTATCCAAGCTCTCTTTTTGGTATAGTGACTATGATGCTATTGGCTATCTCTCCTGCTTCATACATATAGCTTACAATTTGGAAGAGACGTTCTGTTACTGCTTGTCCAGTGGCTTTTAAAGTGTATGTTTGCACCTTATCTGTACCCGGCGCCTTACCATTTTTCAGACCCTTTAACGCTAATTCAAACTCATTTCTAAGTATAGAATGTCGCAAGTCATCTTTTCAATGTCTGATTCCTGTTAATTCCTTTCCTGCATATAAATTCCCTATA
>JARFIW010001557.1:0-300000 GCA_036346225.1 Platerodrilus igneus | reverse complement strand
ATACTATGTAGATTTTCATGAGAAGCTAATGCAATCGTAGAGCATATTACGCAGCGTTGAATTCGATGTCAACGGTAATCTAATTTAACCCAGATTTAATAAATTTAGAACAGTGTTTGTATCGAATATTGGCTTTCAGCAAACTGGAGAAGGCTATTATCTGTTTAATGGACTTTTAACTCAACTTTACAATGAGTCACAATTGAATCTTAAAAGACTGCTTTTGAAGCAGTAATTCAAGTTACATGCAAATATATGTAGATTAAATGCAGCTACAGGCTAGTGGCATTTGTAATGATTGGGAGAGGGTGGCTTGAGGTTATCTATTGAATTATGTTAAACAATAGAATGTACCTCCAGCTTACATGTTGATGTGACACGTTCTAATCAATGTAATTTAGTAAATCATGCTCAACTGAACACCGATAATGGATCAATCTGCGAACTGATATCTGCCTACTAACACTCATGTATCGGTTTTCGTTAGAATGTTGTTTCCCATGTAAGGGTTTAATTAATAATTGATAGCAATCTGATATTAATCATACTAGTGATTATAATGGTGAATGGAGAAATGAGCTATAACGAAAACTATAACTCTCTGTCGAAGTCAAACTTCATTACATAATTAAGCGTGATAGTTAAGAAATGCAGAGAAATCAATTTTAATAACAAAAAAGCTGGATTTTATGTGTAATTTGGTTTTGTTTATTATTTTGTTTCAATATTGAATTTCATCGTTAGCCCTATTTCTGGCACCTTTTACTTCAAGGTTTCATAAGCATATGAATATTATTATGATTCCAAATTTACGTTGGAAAAATTCAAAGAGATAAGCTGAAATAGCTTAGAGTTAACAAATATCTTTTAAGGACAGCTCTTAACGCTGTTCATATAATTTATAACCATAAATACCCAAACCTTAAAATAATTATCTGTATTAGCTTTCAATTTTTTACCAATACTCTGACTTTATATACACACGTGATGAGTTTTTCGACACATAGCATTAATATTTTCAAAATTAAAAAAGATTCGGAATCGGTTAAATGGGAACAGAGTTGCGTACTTTAATATTCTATAAATTTGCCACTACGAAATATAGGTTGTCTTTCCCAAGTAACATTCTAACGAAAACCGACTTCTGGTTTATTTACTCTAACGACGTTAATTCTACACATTGTGGTCGATCTATACCTTATATTTTCAAATATGAATTTGATCTCTAAATGACATTAATATAACGTCGAAACTCCATTCATGTACTTGCACGTTATAAAAGAACGTCCATTTGACAATTAAATCCTATTTATAAGTTACGTCGGTTTTAGTGAAACCAGAGGACGCTGATTGGTGATCGTCAGCCAACTAAATACGTCGAAGGCGTATTTAACTAATCAAATTACGTCCTTCAGACGTTGGGTGACTAACCGTTAGTTGTTAAGTTTTTTAACACGTCAGATCAAGTAGGTGGTATAGTATACTTTTAATTACCAAATCCTTAACCTCTAAATCAAATTTGTTTTGGGTATGTGTTTATTTATGCATATACAAATAGATTTGCGGAAGTTGCGTATCTGTCAGTAAGCGCCCGATCCTAAGCATGAATTACTAAAAATTCCTGTAATATATATATTACAAACTATTAAAATACCCAGGGTACGTCGGCAATAACACGATGATTAAACTTACACTACTACCACAAGTCGATTTTGGTGTTAAAGTTGGCACAAGAAGTCTTATGCAGTGCAGTTTGCGGTACGTATTTAGCCTAAAAACCAGTAAGAGCGTTTGTAAATTTTGTTAGTAATAGTCGGAATTAGTATACTTATTTGTTCTTTGTCTATGTTAGATTTAAAAAAGGTGTCACCATGTGTTTTAACACGGTTGTGCACAGTCACTGTAAATGAAAATTTTTAAAAATGTAGGTCTTGCACTATTATAGGATATCACTATTAAAAATGACACTATTTTGTACTTATATGGGTTGTAATAAGTTTGTAATATTTTATTTATGCAAAAGAGTAAATATTAAAATTCATCCACGTACTATTAATACTGTTCATTTACATTTCCAATGCTACACCCGTAGGTACTACATTGGCCAGGAGGAGAGCTTTTTGTTGCCTGGAAATTTAAAATTTTGCCGAACCCTTGCCGTTCCAGGCAAGGTAGGGATCTTTAACGTGCGTGACAACACTCACACACGGGACCTCCATTTAACCTCTCATCCGAACGAGGGCGTAATTTTTGTGAAAAATGCTCACCTGCCATTTTTCAAGCAGTCGACCGTGCCGGGATTTGAACCCAGGACCTTGGGATCCGTAGTCTTACGCTTACTACATTGATCCACGGCGACGGCCGTACTATTAATACCACTGAATGTCGGAGATATAGGGTATATAATTGTAAAATAATAAAAGGGGGCCGAACTGCATATTACAAGAAAGAACAGCGCCTATGATAAAAGACAACAAACATAGAAACAAGAAGAAAATTGTTGAAAGCACATGTGTGGAGCACAGCACAGTATACTTATGAAATTGTTTCGTATGAATAGCAGACCGAAAAACTGTAACGGCCTTTTGGAATGCTGTGCTTCAGATGTAGGAAGATGATAGTATGGACAGACAAAGTTAATAACAAATAGGTTATGGAAATAGTAGGGGAAGAAGGATATCTGTGGGAAAAAAATAAAGACATAGATGGACAAAATACGTTCTCAGGCATTTTTGGGGAATAGTATGGAAAATATTACAAGCAGAGATAGGAAAAAGGCTGTAGATGTAGACCTAGATCAGATAGTGATAGATGCAGACTGTGCAAATTTCAGAGAAATGTGTAGGTTAGTTCAGAATAGGAAACAATTATGGTACTCGTCTAACCAGTTCCAGGACTGAAGACCTAATGATGACTATTAATACAATAGTCTGTAATGTATTTAATTTTCGATGAAATTAATACGTTTAGATTTTGTATTCTTTGAATTTTTCTTTTTTTTAAATAATATTTAAATGTAGCTGCCTTATAGAATTTTTTTATTATTATTCATATGAATTTAAAACTTATTTCATATAAGTCTTATTAGAAAATTATTCTGTGTTAGTTGAGGTATAAATCTGTCAAGTCTCTGTTGGTTGAAATTAAATGTCCCGTGTAAATACGCACATAGGTATAACGCATGCGAACTGGTAGAGAGTGAGAGACGTTATAATGTGCACCAATGTTTGCAACCATTCTTGTTGGAGGCGTGCTGGTTATCGTCAGCTAAAGATGCTTGGTAAAACCACATCATAGGTGCCGCGATTCGCCATTAAATATATATTATAAACAAACACATTATTTCAACATCATGCTATAAGACGATACACGTGGAAAATAGCATGTGAAAGAGGGAGATGAAACGCACCTAAACTTAAGAATTGGGAATAAGAAACGGAAAAGGGGCATTTTGATTTTGACAACTTAAAGAATGAAGATACCCACAAAAGGTTTGTTGAAAAGTCAAACGCGTTGCTAAAAGACATCGAAAAAATTTCTGATACTGCGAATTTGAAGCTGATTTAATAACATTAAATTTTCTCGGTCAGATATATTCTAGGGTATAAACAAAAAGAAAATATGGAACCATTTGCAATAAAGAACATTTTTAATTTAATAGAAAAAAGGTGAAAATACAAAGCGGATCAGACGTATAACGAAAACAGAGACATAAAGTCATAGAATGCGAAACTATTCGCAAATTGAAAAAAGCTAAAGAACAATTAATTGAGGGAAAGTAAAAACAGATACAAACTAAGATGAAAGTAGGAAAGACAGACTGAAGATATTACTAATTTGAATTAATTTAGGTATATAAAGTCATATAGCAAGAATATAACGAAAACAGGAGAAGAGACATTGTTATAACAAATGTAGACAAAGCGGATAGATGGCAATAATATATAAGGAATTTATATGCAGGACGGGAACTCGAAGCAATAAAACAGGGCTCAGACATTGAAAAGGATCACTGGGAATTTACTATACATAGCGACAGGTTTGAATAAACATTAAAGGGCCTGAAAAATAATAAGGCACTAGATATAGATAAGTTACAAGCAGAAATTCTAAAACTTGTTACGTGCCGCCACCAAAGGCGTAATCGATTGTTCAGTACTTTATTCAAGAATTTATTTGTATCGATTTCGCTCTTTGTATTCAAACACCGCCTCGTATATGATACGTTACTATAGAGATTGTGTACTTTAACAAGTTATTCAAACCAGCTTTGCCAGGAATTTGAAAGTTTGTTAAAATTAATTGTAGTTTGTATCTTGTTTAATAAAAGGCAGTATTAATATACTTTGTATTGGTTTACTTGCGTTAAGTAATTGCATTCAGCTCTTCGAAATGTTGATTGGCCTTATCAATTGATAAAGATATGCCAAGAATTCTACACACACACCTGTTTTGATAACGTGTTGAATTAGATTTTGCTTGGATTGAAAGAACATTCTCATTCTTTTGCTAAAGCTATATAACGAACAATATTCATCTTTCTACAAAAGCAAATTCCTTGTTCGTTATCGTCTTACTGTAGATGTTTTTTGTCGGATCTGCACATGGTAAAGTTAACGCTGTGAGTGTCTTTAGAGCGATAATCTTCTCATGTGGTAAGCTAATTTGCAGTTTACAAATTGTAAATTTATTTGTGCATTCCTTAATTCCTGCATATTTGCTCTTCAGCTTCTTCCGTGGGCGTTGCTTCTTCCGTGGGCGTAATGCCTGAGATACCATAAAGATGTTTCACCCTCGTATAGATGGTTGATTTTCACTAGGTCCAGCTGTCCCTCCTATCGATGAGTGCAGCGAAGCCACTTTATAAATCTGTCTAGTGAGTCCTACCTATATTACCGCTTTTAGTTCAACCTGGTAGTCTACGCGACAGACTCCTGCTTATTGATTGTAATTGCAGGAAGAATTTATTATCTTGCTACCTCATAAATTAAAACGTAAATATAATTAAACCTACTCCAAGGGAACCTCTTATCGAAAGACGTCACGAAACGAGTAGTCTATCTAGGATTGGTCCACAAACTTTAGTGTATGGTTTCTGTATTTGAACAAATTTCACCGTTTATTCTAGTGATATTTGCCAAATCGGCGGTTACCTTCTTAATTCAACTTTCCATTAGTACTGGTAAAATATTACCAATAGGGATATTATATTATAAATAAATATTTCCTGTGTTTATTCTACAAATGCGTACTCCTATATGTACATAGTTAGCATTAGTTTCAACTTTAAATTACGGCCCATTGGCGCATGGGGAGAACGTTTTCCTTGGAGATCAAAAATTGCCATATATTCTGATATTGCGACGTTAGATGTTGTGAAGTATTCATACTCCCGTTTAACTTGAGAACCGGATGTAATTCCAAATTCGCCGCAAAAGGCTGTGTTTACCTTTATTTCGCTCGAGTGTAGTGTGAATTCTTCTCTTGAAAACACTCACAATCTGCTAAAAAGGTATTTACATCTTTATGTTTCAGATTACTAATTACACCGGTTTGAATACGTCCTTTGAAAGTAGAAATCGGCTCCCAACGCAGTCGATGGTTGGCAGTCTCCTTTTTGTTTTTAATCTTTGCTCCTCTCTTTTGTAATACCTTCAATTGAGTACAGAGGGTTTTCACCAATAGACCTTACATGCTTTATAGCATTATGTAATCTATGTATTCCAACCCTGCATAATCGTTGTCCTTCTTCAACCTGTTTAATACTATGATGTTGTTGCACCAATCCAAGGAGGGCAGCAATATTTTTTGTTAGTTCCAAGAAACGATTCATTTTGGCAGCTCAACGTTCTGCAACGAGTAACACACGATCAACTTTTTACACTTTATAGAGACTGTTGTATGTTTTAAAGATAGACTTGCTTGTTACAAGGCTGAATTAGAACTGACTCTCCGCTCGATAGCAACGGTTTATATACCCACGAACGCGCCCGCAGAAACAGTAATAAACCCACTCATCAAGAAATTGAATGCTGACGTCTACAGAAAAATAAATAAATAAAATAAAATAAACGTAGTCAGCAAGAAATTTAATGCTGACATTTGCAGAAACAGTAATAAATCCAATCAGGAAAAAATTTAATGCTGACATCCGCAGAAAGAGTAATAAACCCAGGCAGCAAAAAATTTAATGCTGATGTCTGCAAAAATGAATAAACCCAGTCGTCAAGAAATTTAATGTGAACGTTTGCGCAAAAAAATAAATAAACCCATTCAGCAAGAAATTTAATGTTGATGTTTGCAAAAATGAATAAACCCAGTTAACAAAAAATTTAATGCGGACGTCTGCAGAAAAATAAATAAACGTAGTCGGCAAGAAATTTAATGCTGATATCTGCAAATATGAATAAACTCAGTCATCAGGAAATTTAATGCGGACGTTCGCAGAAAATAAATAAACCTAGGCAGCAAGAAATTTAATGCTGATGTCTGCAAAAATAAATAAACACAATCATCAAGAAATTTAATACGGACGTCCGCAGAAAAATAAATATACCTAGGCAGCAAGAAATTTAATGCTGATGTTTGCAAAAATAAATAAACACAATCATCAAGAAATTTAATGCGGACGTCCGCAGAAAAATAAATAAACCTAGGCAGCAAGAAATTTAATCCTGATGTCTGCAAAAAATGAATAAACTGTAAGGTAGAAATTGTTACAAAATCCAGTAAGTATATTGAACTATAATATTGCGTATAATTATTATTGTTAATATTGTAATACTTCTTTTGAATACGCAATATCAGCTCAGAGTTCAACGTTCAATAAACTTATAAGCTAATACTAAAATAGGCAAATTCTAAAAGGATTGATTTTGCATAATTGCTGACGTGAACCGTTGTAATTAGTTGCACTAGAAGGAAAGGCAAGTCCAATAATGTACTTCAAGCAGATAACAGTAAAATAAATATTATTGTGATGATGAATGTTTAAGTTTTTTGAGTTATTAATAAGTAACAACAATAATTACAATCGACGGAATCATATTAATAGCTATATAGGTCAAGCTTCTAACTGTGCAACTAACAATGCTGACCTAACCAACAAACACACGGGCAAGCTATTTAATCTAGATCATAATAAAAATAGTAATTGGAATGAAGGCAAGATACGGTGGAAATCGGAGAAATTTTAATTTCAATAAAAATACCGAAACACTAATTTTAATAATCAGAGAACAAATTATCGTGGTACTTTCAGTAATAAAGATGTTGTTTACTGTAGTAATCAAAGTAGAAAACGAAATATGTTTATAGCGAGGGACACTGAAACAACCACAATGCCTATTGAAACACAAACATTTTTTCGAACCCCAACTGGCTAATGTTTCAAAATTATTTAGTATAGGTAGTCTAAATTTTATTCGTGTAAATTACGGTCCAAAAGAAAAGATACATTTTCTTCAAAACGTGTCCACATGTATATTACATTGAAAGTAATATAAGGCCGGTTTGACTTCAAAACGGGTTCACACGTGTGCTACATTGAAAAAATGTAGGTGCGTGCAGAAAAAATGTTGTTTTGAATTCGTATTAGATGTTCTCTAGCGAGACGTTATAAAGTATGTCAGATGGGCCACTCTGCAAATACGCATAGGCCAGTCTGACTTCAAAACGTGTCCACACGTATGCTACATTGAATAAATGTAGATGCGTGCAGAAAAAATGTTGTTTTGAATTCGTATTAGATGTTCTCTAGCGAGAAGTTATAAAGTATGTCAAATGGGCCACTCTTCAAATACACATACGCCGGTCTGACTTCAAAACGTGTCCACACGTATGTTACATTAAAAAAAGTAGGTGCGTGCAGAAGAAGTGTGGAGCTGTTTTGAATTCGTATTAGATATTCTCTAGCGAGAAGTTATAAATTAGGTCAGATTCAAAATATCACGTCCAAGTCAATTGTATAAAGAATGCTATATTTAATTAAAATGGATTCTGATTTGTTTTTTAATTTGAGGTTACTACCTTGTTTAGAGGAAATCTTGTTTAAAAAGAGAAACTTTTATACAATATTTTTACTGTTATCTGCTTTAAGTACATTATTGGACTTGCCGTACTTTCTAGTGCAACTATTACAACGGTTCGCTTCAGCAACTATATAAAATTAATCCTTTTAGAATTTGTCTATTTTTAGTATTAGCTTATAAATATATCGAACGTTGAACTCTGAGCTGATATTGCACATTCAAAGGAAGTATTACAACATTAACAATAATAATTATACGCAATGTCATAGTTCAATATACTTACTGGATTTTGCAACAATTTCTACCTTACAGTTTATTCATTTTTTGCAGACATCAGCATTAAATTTCTTGCTGCCTAGGTTTATTTATTTTTCTGCGGACGTCCGCATTAAATTTCTTGATGATTGTGTTTATTCATTTTTGCAGACATCAGCATTAAATTTCTTGCTAACTACGATTATTTATTTTCTGCAAACCTCCGCATTAAATTTCCTGATGACTGTGTTTATTCATATTAGCAGACATTAGCATTAAACTTCTTGCCGACTACGTTTATTTATTTTTCTGCGGACGTCCGCATTAAATTCTTTGTTGACTGGGTTTATTCATTTTTGCAAACATCAACATTCAATTTCTTACTGCCTGGGTTTATTACTGTTTCTGCGGATGTCAGCATTGAATTTCTTGCTGATTGAATTTTTTACTGTTTCTGCGGATGTCAGCATTAAATTTCTTGCTGACTACGTTTATTTTATTTTATTTATTTATTTTCTGTAGACATCAGCATTCAATTTCTTGATGAGTGGGTTGATTACTGTTTCTGCGGGCGCGTTCGTGGATATATAAACCGTTGCTATCGAGCGGAGGGTCAGTTCTAAATCAGCATTGTAACAAGCAAGTCTATCTTTAAATCATACAACAGTCTCTATAAAGTGTAAAAAGTTGAACGTGTGTTACTCGTTGCAGAAAGTTGAGCTGCCAAAATGAATCGTTTCTTGGAACTAATAAAACTATGCTGCCCTTCTTGGATTGGTGCAACAACATCATAGCATTGAACAGGTTGAAGAAGGGCTACGATTATGCAGGGTTGAAATACGTAGATACATGATGCTATATAGCATGTAAAGTCTATTGGTGAAAAACAGCAGTTACTGGCATCATTGGCTAATATTAATACCCTGCGTACCCAATTGAAAGGATCACAAAAGAGAGGAGCAGGGATTGAAAACAAAAAGGAGACTGCCAACCATCGACTGCGTTGGGAAGACTCGATTTCTGCTTTCAAAAGACGTATTGAAACCGGTGTAATTAGTAATCTGAAACATAAAGATGTAAATACCTTTTTAGCAGATTGTAAGTGTTTTCTAGAGAAGAATTCACAATACACTCGAGCGAAATAAAGCTATTAAGATAAACACGGCCTTTTACGGCGAATTTGAAATTACATCCGGTTCTCAAGTTAAACGAGAGGAAAAACACTTCACAACATCTAACGTCGCAATATTTAAGAACACAGCTCTGGACAAGTGGTTTGATACTACGACAATAAACCAAGTTGCACATTTTGAATCTCAGAATGAAATTATCTGTAAATGTATATACTCTTAAACTAGACTATAATAATTTTACAACCGTTTCCCTTGTTTTTATCAGATAAGAAAAAAATATAGACATGTCAATCGCTTGATGATTCATAACCAGTACTATGGTGATGATCTAGAAATCTATAAACCCACAATGGAACCGTTTAATTCTCATTATGTATGGATCAAGGATTTAAGTCAATTAGTGTCTTCTCAGCTTAATTCTGATCATGTATAACCTTCGGTTTAGTTTACGAGTACATTTTAGTCGTACATATTTTAATATTTAAAATTCCATATTTTAATACAATAATGTTACAATGTAAATTCCTAAAAATCTAAGTTCAAGTTTCAACACGTTCTTATCTTATTCTTAGTAAAGGTAGGTGGCCGGAGTTATAAGAAATCATGTCACAACCGCATGTCGTTCGAATGTTTTAGCTATTAGCTATCTTTCTTAGTTACAGTGTTAAAGGATTAGCGTCACTTACCTACGATCGCGAGGAACGGGGTACAGAGGTTTATCCCTATAGTTTTTGAGTCAGTTGGTCTATGTAGAGGGTTAACACGTGGATAGTTTGGCAGGCCGCAAGACGCGATGGTGCAACAATCACGTGCAAGTAATTTATCGGGTCGTGTCAAAGTCGATTATTGGTTCTTCGAACGAAATAGCTCCTTATTACTGTATTTGGAGGATTTTCAAAGCACGTGGATTAAAGTATTGGTCATACTACGACGTTCTATTTACAATCAAGTTACGGATTATTTATTTGCATTCGCAGGTGGTAGTGATAGTGAAAAGACATTGTTAAGAGTAAACTCTTACCTAACGAACTTGTATAGTAGTTATACGGTAGGATAAGTAATCATCGTTACATAAATTAACGATAAGTTATTAGAAATACATTGATTGAGTAAGGTTAGTGCGAATATTTGTTTCGCTTGTTTTCTACAATTATTACCCTAAGGGGCCGCGAGGTAAATGATGCTTCTATTATAAAGTTACCGGTTCAGTGTGGTCCAAGTGCATTTACGTATATGTTTTTTCTATACGTACAGAAATTGTTTCTCACTCCCGATACAATCAGAAACGTTTCATAATTCCGTGGGATTCTTCGAGTTTTACTTCTCAAATAAACCGTTTGCTGATGGTGCCGACCTGGAGTCCACTCCAACATATAGCGCAGGGTTGCCAAGTATGCTGAATTTCTGTGAGAGTAAACATCAGTACCGTAAGTCATTATTATCCTTTATGAGCTTTTACTGTTTACATTTTTGCTTACATCTTTGTATATTTTATGACTGATCATAGTAATTATTCGAATTTACGTATCTAGTAAGTCACTTTAAACATTGTGGTAGGAGGATCCTTAGGGTGAGTTATAAAACGACTTTGTGTAAATACATATTGTTGGTTATATCTAATTTGCCGTAATTATAGAACATTATTATTGTAGTGGTGTATAATTTTAAGGTGTAATTAATACTAGGTAATTGTCACGATACAAGGTATTATTTTAAGATACCCAGACAACTTGAGTTAATTAAAATTAGAAGTTTAAGAATCACCAATCATTGTTAGCAGGAATTCAGAAAAGTTTGTATAACCTAAATAGAAGTGCTAACATTACCTGATCATTATACATTGTTTTCAGAAACCAGGGGACACATATCAGCTTGGTCAGTGAACTTATATAAAATTGTCCTAATATTTAGTCATACGGGTTCTTGCCCGCAAGGTACGAAGTTTCCCTTATTTGGTCGTACTCCCATCCAGGCAAGAAATTCGCGTCCTTTTAAGACGAAACCTAATTAAAAATAAGGGTGGTGCTCACAAATTTGATTTACGACAATACCGTCACAGTATTCACCCGTTCCGAACCCACCCCGTCGCGACTGTAGCTAGCGAGCCACGACTAGACTTACCTTTCAGGTTGATTCACCGTGTTTGTTCGTGTCAATCCCCCCTTCCATCGTTCTATAAATTTGGCACGTAATAATTGGCGCCCAACGTCTAGTTTTCAATTTTTCACAGTAGTTTCTATATAACAATCGACACCCAACTTGTTATTTTTATATAGTACTTTCTATGTAACAATTAGCGCCCAACGGTTAATTTACTTTTTTCATAGCACTATTAACTTAACAATTAATGCCCAACGTCAAATTTTTTTATGGTAGTTTCCATTTAACAATGTATTTCTTTTCAAGTGTTCTTTATGAAACAAATTAACGTCCAATTTTTAATTTTTATTTTTGAGTACTGTGGTGTTACAAATAACCATCTTGCAGGTTAATCTTTTTTTGGCTTGGTTAATAATTGTTTTTGATATTCTTTTGTTGGGAGTGAATATAGTACGTTTCCCGATTTAGTCTTAGATTTAAGTTGTGGAATTTTTAGTATAGGAAGTGATTTTGAGATATTTTTGGTGGTATAAGAAGTAGTTTTGAGAAAAATATTTTTTGTGTTGTATAATTTTTTGAGACTTTACACTACAATTTGATAGAATTTTTGTCTTTTAAGATGGATTACGATATTTGTGTAGATAGATTGCTTAAGCAAGAATTACAGTATGAAGCAGAAGTAAGAGGAATTCCTGCACAAAAGTACAGTGTGCAAGAATTGCGAAAAAAATTGTGTCCATTATTAAAACTGACTTTTGACTCTAGTAAACAGGATTTTGAATACCCGTTTGAATTTTAGGAAGACGTTTGTGCTTTAAAAAATATTTTTGGGACAATAAATGATGCGATATCTCAACTAACTGAAATAAATTTAGATGCAAACCAACAAAAAATTGAAACAAGAATTGCGCATGCAACATTTAGATTAAAAAATTCAGTACCTTTAGAGGATACGGATGATGAAATTCGTGAAAATTTAATAATACAATTAGATCAAATAAAACGTTTTTATGAAGATGCTGTTCAAAAAAATTGTACTAATTAAAGAAAATGCACCAAAAAAATTAATTAAAATTAAACCGATAACCCATGAAAAGCTAGATGAATTAGAATTTGCGGAAAAATTAAAATTAGAAGATGTTAGTAATAACGAAAATTTAGGAGAAACTTCCGAACCCAAATCTATTGCTGTTTCCGAACATAAAAATACTTTAGGAAATTCTGTTTTTTATAAAAGTGTACCTGTTGCGAAATGGAATTTAAAATATTCAGGCGAAAGTTCATTAAACGCATTTTTAGAGAGAGTCGAGGAACTGAAAGTAGCTCGTAATATTTCAGAGAAACATTTGTTCATGGAATCATGTGATTTATTTGAAGGTAAGGCTTTGATATTTTTTCGAGCAAATAAAAATTTAGTACAAAATTGGTCTTCTTTAAAGGAAGCTTTAAAAAATGAATTTTTATCGGTCAAATATGATGATAGGTTAATGAATGAAATAAATAACAGGACGCAAGGCGAAACAGAAACATTTTACCTTTTTATCAGACCCAATTAAGCCTAATTGAAATAAATAATATTCAGGAATTAATAAAATATTGTAAAAAACTAGAAGAACGTAAAATATATATACAAGATTTTGTTCCACCATCAAAAAAGCCAACTGATTTAGAGACAGATTTAGCTTATAATAATCCCCAAACCAGTTCATCTTCAACTTCAAAAATTAATAGAAATTTGTATTCAGTACAAACACCTGTAAATCAAAATCAAAAATATTCAGGTCCACGCTGTTGGAATTGTAAAGGTATAGATCATATTCAGGCACATTGTAAGGAACCTCGTCGTATCGGCTATTGTTATAAATGTGGCTTAGATAATACAACTTTTCGTTCTTGCCCTCGCTGTAATAAGAAAATTCAGGAAAACTTCCATGCGAGACGCTAAGCGGTCGTATTGTGTCTCGTGTGTATCATAACTCGACCAAAGATGTTGCTGATTTAATTAGTGAAAGGGAATTAAAATTTAAAAAGAACAAATTAATGTTAGATTATGTGATGGAACAGGCAGAGGAGGATAAACGTCCTTATGTTACAGTTAATATTTTGGGTTTAGAATTTTTAGGTCTTTTAGATTCTAGTGCTAGTTCGACTATTTTAGGACAGGAAGGATGGAATAGTTTGTCTTCATTAAATTTATATATTGATAAAAAACAGACTCCGATTTGTAACGTCACTGACGGAAATCAATTACAGAGTTTGGGTACTGTTCGATTACCGATTAGGTCGAAAGAAAAATTAACGATATTAGATGTATTAATTGTTCCAGAGGTGAAACATTCTTTAATTTTGGGCATTGATTTTTGGGAATCTGTTCAGATTATTCCAGATATTTTTAAAGGAGAGTTTACATTTTCTAATTTAGCTTCTTTATCCGTAACTCAAGAACCGATTTTACATTCCAAATTTGGCTTTCGTTAACACAACGTGAAATTTTACAATCTATGGTCAACACACATTTTGAAAATTCAAAAACTTTCGGTGTTACTAATTTGGTTAAACATAATATTAAAGTTTCAAGCGACCCCTTTAAGCAACGACACTATCCTGTTTCCCCGGTCATACAAAAACGAATAGATATAGAATTGGATAAAATGTTGGAACTTGGTATAGTAGAGAAAAGTCATAGTGCTTGGTGAAACCTGATTTTGTCAGTTAAGAAAAAAGAACAAGGTTCTTACCGATTTTGTGTGGACTTCCGCAAATTAAATAAGGTTACCGAACGAGACGCTTATCCGTTACCGTACGTGTCATCTATATTGGACAAACTTAGAGATGCGAAATTTATATCTACACTTGACATAAAATCCGCATACTGCCAAATTCCATTAACTAATCATTCAAAACAATATACCGCATTTACGGTTCCCAATAGAGGTCTTTATCAATTTACCCGCCTCCCCTTTGGTTTACATAATGCTCCGGCAACGTGGCAGATATTGATCGATCGTGTTTTAGGCCCAGAATTAGAACCGTTCGTATTTTCATATTTGGATGACGTAATTATTTGTACTAAGTCATTTGAGGAACATATCAAAATTTTGCAAGAAGTTTTAAAACTTCTAGATGAAGCAAGTTTAACTTTGAGTCGTGACAAATGTCATTTCTGCAAAAGTGAACTTAAATATTTAGGCTATGTGATTAATTCAAAAGGTTTACTTGTAGATCCCGAGAAACTTCAAGCTATTATTAATATTCTCACCCCAAAAACAGTTAAGGAAGTAAGAAGGATCATTGGTATGGCATCGTGGTATAGGAGATTTTTGCCCGATTTTTCTAGTATTATAGCTCCGCTTGCAGCCTTATTACGAAAAAATAAGAAATTTATTTGGGATGAATTTTGTGAAGTGCCTCTTTCGTCAATAAAAAATTCTTTGGTATCAGCCCCGATTTTGTCCTGTCCCGATTTCAGTTTAATGTTTACGATTCAGTGTGATGCCTCCGATTACGGGATTTCCGGTGTTCTCACTCAAACGATGGACGGAGTTGAACATGTTATTTGTTATATTAGTCGCTCGCTCACCCCCTGTGAAAGAAAATATTCAGTAACAGAGAGGGAGTGTTTGGCAGTTTTATGGTCTATCGAAAAATTGCGCCCTTATGTGGAAGGTAGTCATTTCCAAGTGATTACCGACCACCATTCATTAATTTGGTTAAATAGATTGCAGCAACCTTCTTGTAGGCTGTGCCGTTGGCCATTGAAATTACAACAATACGATTTTGAAATTATACGCCGCAAAGGGAAAGACAATGTCGTCCCCGATGCCCTTTCACGTACTGTACCTATTCTTGATACCGTTTCTGTCGACTTACCTGCACTTGATAAATCTGAAAATCCGGTAAAACCTGAAACAAAAAATTTAAATAAAATTAATTCCTCTGAAATAAAACTTGATTTTTGGTATAAAACGATGATTTTGCTAGTGGAACAAAACCCTATTAAATTTAAACATTGGAAAATCGTAAACAATAAACTTTTTAAATACTTACCTAGTAAATTTCCTGATTTGGTAGATCCTGAAGTTAATTGGAAGGAAGTTGTTTCGAAAGCTCAACGTTCGGATATTTTAAAAGAATGTCACGACGAACGCACGGCGGGACATTTTGGTATTTTTAAAACTTTTCATAGAATTCAACAAAAATATTATTGGCCCAAATTAAAAGCAGACGTTATACATTATGTTAATCGTTGTAAAACATGTTTGATGCACAAACCCGAACAAAAGAAACCTCAAGGTTTAATGTCAAGACACCTTATGGTATCTAACCCGTGGCAGATGATTTCGATAGACTTGGTAGGCCCACTACCTTGTACAACCAAAGGCTATACTTACATTTTATCTGTTGGTGATTATTTCACGAAATTCCCGTTATTTTTTCCTTTACGTAGCGCTAATGCTTCAGGGATAACGCAGAGAGTAGAAGAATTTGTCATTTTACTTTTTGGTGCACCGCAATACATATTAGTTGACAATGACAAGCAATTTACAAGTAATCTTTTTAAGAATTTGGCTTCTAAATATAAATCAAAAATAATTTATAACGCGTTTTACCACCCTCAGGCAAACCCGATTGAAAAGGTTATTAAAGTTATTAAAACTATTTTGGCTTCGCTTGTTGATAAAAATCAACGTTCTTGGGGAAACTCATTACCGATGTCCGCTTGTGCTATACGCACGGCAGTTCATGAGGTTATTGGCATGTCACCCTACTTCGCAAATTTTGGACGTGAAATGGTGATAGATGGCTCTAATTTTAGCGAAGTGGACGATAATGATGTTTTGATGAATATAGATCTTTCTGATCGTGATAAATTATACAGTCGCATTCCCGAATTTGAAAAAGTATATAAGGAAATTGAAAAAAAGATTAGAGATTGCTTGTAAAAAGGCAAAAATTAAGTATGACTTGAGAAGACGTGATGTTACTTTTTCTGTAGGCGACAAGGTTTGGAAAAAGAACTATACCCTATCCGATGCGTTAAAATTCTATAATGCGAACTCGCTCCAAAATTTATTGGACCGTTTATTATTTCTAAAAAGGTTGCATATAATACATATGAGTTAGTGGATGACGCTGGTGTTTCGAAAAGTATCTGGCATGTCAAGGATATTAAAGCTAATCCCCCAGATTAGGGATCTATACGTGACAATTGTCGTTTTTTTGTTTTTGTTTATTTTCATGTAGGCTTTGCTTATTTTCTATTAGTAGTAGTATATCGTAGTATTAGGAGATCCTTTTTGTTATATGTTGGTCTGTTCTTCCACCAGACCCATGTAACATTTCGTTTTATTTTTTTTTACCCAAGAGTTTTAGTTAAAATTCTCATTTTGTAAAGAGGGTATAACCTTCGGTTTAGTTTACGAGTACATTTTAGTCATCGTACATATTTTCATATTTAAAATTCCATATTTTAATACAATAATGTTACAATGTAAATTCCTAAAAATCTAAGTTCGAGTTTCAACACGCTCTTATTTTATTCTTGGTAAAGGCAGGTGGCCGGAGTTCTAAGAAATTATGTCACAACCGCATGTCGTTTCAATCTTTTGACTATTAGCTATCTTTCTTAGTTACAGTGTTAAAGGATTGGCGTCACTTAGCTACAATCGCGAGGAACGGGATACAAAGGTTCATCCCTATAGTTTTTGAGTCAGTTGGTCTTAGCTATGTACAGGGTTAACACGTGGATAGTTTGGCAAGCCGCAAGACGCGATTGTGCAACAATCACGTGCAAGTAATTTATCGGGTCGATTATCGGTTCTTCAAACGAAGTAGCTTCTTATTTCTGTATTTGGAAGATTTTCAAAGCAGGTGGATTAAAGTATTGGTCATACTGCGACGTTCTATTTACAATCAAGTTACGGATTATTTATTTGCATTCGCATGCGGTAGTGATAGTGAAAGGACATTGTTAAGAGTTAACCCTCACCTAACGAACTTGTATAGTAGTTATACGGTAGGATAAGTAATCATCGTTACATAAATTAACGATAAGTTATTAGAAATACATTGATTGATTAAGGTCAGTGCGAATATTTGTTTCGCTTGTTTTCTACAATTATTACCCTAAGGGGCCGCGAGGTAAATGTTGCTTCTATTATAAAGTTACCGGTTCAGTGTAATCAAAGTACATTTACGTTTATGTATTTTCTATACGTACAGCAATTGTTTCTCACTCGCGTACAATCAGGAACGTTTCATAATTCCGTGGACAACTTGAGTTAATTAAAATTAGAAGTTTAAAAATCACCGATCATTGTTAGCAGGAATTCAGAAAAGTTTGTATAATCTAAATAGAAGTGCTAGCATTACCTGATAATTATACATTATTTTCAGAAACCAGGGGACACATATCAGCTTGGTCAGTGAACTTATATAAAATTGTCCTAATATTTAGTCATATGGGTTCTTGCCCGCAAGGTGCGAAGTTTCCCTTATTTGGTCATACCCCCATCCTGGCAAGGAATCCGCGTCCTTTTAAGACGAAACCTAATTAAAAATAAGTGTGGTGCCCACAACTTTAATTTACGACAATACCGTCACAGTATTCCCCCGATCCGACCCCATCTCGTCGCGACTGGAGCTAGCGAGTCACGGCTGGACTTACCTTTCAGGTTAATTCACCGTGTTTGTTCGTGCCAATCCTTCCCTTCCATCGTTCTGTAAATTTGGCACGTAACACATTCCAAGAAACATTTTTGTGATCGTTGTTTCCACTACTTCACTACAGAGAAAAAATTAATAAAGCATATCGGTGCCTGTAGCTAAAAAATGCTTAGTTGAAGAAAACTATTGTACAGATTTTTGTTACTAGATGTGGAAATATTTGCGGCTACCTCGGGGTGGATGACCTTTGTATCTGACAAAAATTGTCTTTATGGACCTTTGAATTTCCCATGTTAAATCTCATAAGAAAACCGGTAGTTTATCTACTGACATAACATTTTTAATAGAGATCCCGATAGCAGAAACTAACAATTATAATTATTATTATTTATTTGCTTTTCCTATGCAAATTACTTGCATGTATCAAGTTATCATACCCAAAACCAAATTTCTATCCTTAAATGAACTAAGTAATGGTTATACTAACAAAAAGTGTAACGAAGTCACACCAAACCAATATTTATGCCAATCATTAACAACAACAACTATTCAAGAGGACAGCCCTTGCGAAGTACAATTATTAAAATTTTCAAATCATTACGAAAACTGTGAAGCCAAACCCGTACAAATTATCAACATGAAGATTCAAAAAGTTACAGAAAATAAATGGACTGCTATTTTCCCAACAGAAGTAATAGGGACCGTCTACTTCAATCAAGACGAAAACAATCTAGCATTGACAGGAAGCAAATTAATCACCCTCAAGGAAGACTGTTATTTGAAACTAAAAAACAAAATAATCAGAGTTTAATAAGATCCCGCAGCAACCAAGAAAATTGCAAACTAACCAGAGTTACAAATCAGGACAACACAAATCGAAGATGAAGAAATAATCCAAAAACCTATGCAGCTAGAACATCTAGAACTAGACGACTTCAACCACGCCATGAAATTAATGGAAAACTACAAAGAAGGTGGCAAGTTACAGACGGTCAAGATACCGCAATTACTTAGAAAGTAAGATTATAACAATGTAACAATGAATAGAATTAGGAATAAGCAGACAAGAGCTCTGCAAGTTCCCACAGCCATGTCAGGTGGTAGGGACATTATAAATAGCCCGGGTGTCCCAAAACCATGCACTCAGTCAAAGTATTCAGCTTTAACATTGCAGTTGCTTAGGCTACTCAAAATAGTACAATTAATTCTTTTTTAATTCAAGATTGTAAAATTCCACATTAATATCTGTATAATCAAATAAATTTGTTAAGAAGTTTGGAAGTGTTTTTTAAAAACGCAGCTCCCAAGGCCCGAATCTTAACTCGCGTTACATAAAAATTTTAAATTTATTGTTTGCATAATTTTGATATAGAATTATATGCAATTCAGAACCAGACACTTAAAAGCTTCTTTGTAATGAAAAGTGCCAAGTTTGAATACAACAGCTTTTTTGGTATGAAAAGCATCTAATTTGAATATACATGATGAAAATATCTTTTAATTGATTTGCATGTAAATACTGAACCTGAAGCTAACTAACTTTGGTCAGAACAACGAAATATGGAGTCTAAATTAAGTTTATTGTGTTAGAACTACGGCTGCCTATGCCCAAAGTGAAATAAATTTTGCAAATTTTCAAATGATTCTTCTTATCTCATCTGTTATCAGTATTGTATACTGCATTAAAACTGTGTAGTTGTCTCTGTTTCTTTGTAATAAAAAAATTTTTATCTAGAAAATAAACTCTTTGAAAAATAAATATAACTATGTGAAAAAAAAATCACATTCAAAATTTGGTAAACATGTAGAAAAAAAAGATTGTTAATATCATTGAGATTATACATAGCTGGAAATAAATTAATACAAAAAAGGTAAATTGTTTGTTAAAAAAGAGAGATTCGTAGAATCTACAATAGTAATCTGCGTGAGCAATTGTCAAAAATTTGTACGTGATGGACATGACGTAAAAGCCAAAACGTGAATGTAAACAAGTTTTTGGGTAAAAGGGCTGAAAAATATTAACGAGAGGTGTACACATTCTATATGTGTTTCGTGTCAGACCCGACTAATCGACGTTACTTAGAGAATTTGTTAGAGAAACTACCGAAAATTTATCAGCTTGAATAAAGAAGACTCGTATAAGGTGTATTAAATGCGATATTTTGTTGTGCTTGCGTGTTTACGTGTAAAATTTGTCAATAACTTTCGTCCTCGCCTCTTCAATCTCCTGCATGTCTTTCAATAGTTATCACTCGATTTTAATCTGTGAAAGACAATAGTTTTTAGCGCTTGCGCTCTGGTAGTTTCACCTCGTACACTCGTTATAATCGTCGTCAACATAATCGACAGCTTTTCTTACACGTCTTCGAAGTCTCTAGCTTAGTAGGATAGATAGCACCTTTTCTATGTAGGTTAGTATTTGACGGTGGTAGAAACGGACTAAATATGTTTATTATTGAAGAATTAAAAAATTGTTTAACGTATTGAATATAAATGTCGAACTCGAATAAACCAAGATTACTTACGGTACTAAAAATTTTGGAAGTTTAATCGGAATATTTATTGTGCTACAAAAACAGAGTATTGTAATACGCCATGAGGAATCAATCAGAAAAGTTAACTGTGAGCAACTTACCATTCATAAGCATTTTGAACGGGTAATTCAGGTAAAGTTTCTCCGTGTACATTTTACTAATAATCAGGTATGACATCTTGACCATAGAAAGAACTTTTTTATCGTGAAACAACAAATGCACAAGAAGGCAGTCAGATATCAAGAGCACAAAAATTTACTCTGGTTAGAAGATAACCACAAATTTTGAGAAAGGGACAAATAAGAAAAACCATTTTAAATGACAGATTCATATATACACCAGTTATGTATATAGAGACATAATTCAGAAGTTTACCAATTAGAAAATTATATATGATCGTAATTATTTATATTATGTATACAAAGGGAGGAACATTAAATTAAAACCAGAGGTCAACGTAATTAGTGTATTATTTTCTAATACTAAAGGGGATTGTTACATAAATCAAAACTAAATTGTGATTGTAACGGTATTAATATAAAATAAAAATGAAGAATACATTCATATGCAAGAAAGTGGGACGCACAATGTAAAATGGTAAGGTTACGGTCAATTGGCATGTTACAAAGATTTTTGTTTAAATGATTTCCGGAAGATTTATTTTTAATGAAATTGAATATCTGCGATAAATCATTACAGCACTAACACGAATTTCACTAATCTCATGCCTGATCACATGTTGCACGTTATTAAAACCAGTTTTGTCTCGTAAACGAGTAGATTGATTTCTAAACATTTTGTAAGAAAAACAAAACACTGCTTTGTTAGAAGATGAATACTAATTATGATTTACAACTCTCCATCATCATCAGGTATTTAGACGCGTACCCTCATTGTTTTCTAGTCTGAACCAACCTACACATTTCTCTGAAATTTGCAGTCTGCATATATCACTATCTGCGTGCGAAAGTCTGATATCGGTTTACCTCTTTCTTTCTTTTCCTATCTCTGCTTGTAATATAGCCCGTACTATTTCCCAAAAATACCTTAGAACGTATCCTGTCCTTCTATCTCGCCTATTTTTTTTTGTTTTTCACAGATATTTTTATTTCTCTACTATTTTCATAATCTATCTGTTATTAACTTTGTTCATGCCATCATCCTCGTACATCTGAAGCACAACATTCCAGAAAGCTTCTAACTCCTTCTGTCTGCTTTTCCTACTGCCCCTATTTCTTAGACGTACTGTGATGTGCTACACACATATGCTTTGAACAATTTTTTTTTGTTTCTATGTTTGTTGTCTTTGAATATAGCCGCTATTCTTTCTTGCTAGATGCAGTTCAGGTCTCTTTCTATTGTTTTACAATTATATACCCTGCAGCTGCCTAGTTCCCCCAGCACTTGAGCATTTGTCGAAATAATAGCTTTTCCAATATATCCTTTCCCATAATCAACATTAGTTGAAATATTTCACAAACAACACCTGTAGTTGTTTATAATAATCATAAGATTTAAGTGCACTTATTCTTCGTTATTAGGTTTTCCGTCCTGAAACTGGTTGGACGCGTACCACCACTTATTTATGTTCTGAGCTAGCTTACACAGTTCCCTAAAATTTCCCCAACAGCCTATATAAAACTCAGTTTACCTTTTATTATTTTCTAATTATATGCTCTATTTCACCGAGATTCAGTGGTATGTGAAGGGAGTTAAGCAGCCTGTGGCTGCCAAGGGTCCCCCAACACTTAGACAATTGCCGAATTAATAGTTTTCCAGTAAATCCTTTCGCACAATTAATATTAGTTGAGAATATTGCAAGAGCGATACCTGTAGTTGTTTATAATAATCATCATGTTTAAGTACAGTTATTTTTTTATCGTTAGTATTTCTATCTTGAGACTGATTGAATGCGTACTTCCATTAATTTCTTTTCTTAGCTAGCTTACACATTTAACTGAAATTCCTATATTCTATGTTTTCACTGTGCAATAGTCTAACCTAGGTCTACATCTACTTCTTTTTTTCCCATCTCTGCTTCTAATATATTCCGCATTATTCCCTCATGCCTTAGTATAGGGTCTATCACCCTATCTCTTCTATCTTCTACTGTCTTCTACATATTTCTTTTTTCCCCTACCATTTCTAGTACCTCTTCGTTCTTTACTTTATCTGTCCATGATATCTTCATCATACGTTTGTAGCACAACATTTCAAAGGCTTCTACTTTTTTCTTGTCCGCTTCTCCTACTATCCAGGCTTCACAGTGCTGTGCTCCACACATATGTTTTAAGCAATCTTTTCCTTTTTTTCTAAGTTTGTTGTCTTTGGACACAGTAGTTGCTTCTTCCTGTTAAATGTAGCACGACCTTTTGCTAATTTTTGTTTTATATGTTTTTCGCTTCTCCATCTTGCGTTATTTGGATTCCTAGGTAGCACAAATCCTTGTAAGTTCTCGATACCTATTTGTATTCTTGTTTTTGATTAATTTTTTTCTCCATTGCATACTAGAACTTTAGTTTTATTTTTGCTAATTTTTATACCATCGCTCTCTGTTAGAACTCCTTCCATTCCATTAAGAGCAGCTTCTAACTCTTCTTTGCTAGATGCTAATATGCTATATCATCTGCAAAACTAAGCATTTCCATATTTTGTCCCTGCATAATAATTCCGAATATCTTCCAACATTTGACAGTATTCATTGAGTCTTCAATGTACAAGTTAAAAATTAATGGGGATAGGGCATATCCCTGTTTCACCCCTTTCCTAATATTTACTTCTCTACGTTTGATCATCTCCTAGTGTTTCTTCAGCTTGCTTTTTCATTTGTCTTTGTACAATTCTAGTAAATATTTTTGACGTGTGCTGTCAAACTTATTGTTCAAAAACTTTCACATCTATCCGCGCTTGTTTTTGTATGGTTACTACGATGTTCCATTTGAAATCTTTGGGTATCTTGCCTGTCTCATACATATAGCTTACAAGCTGGATAAAATGTTCTGTTACTACTTGTCCATCGGCTTTTAGAGTTTGTGCTTTTAAAGTTTCTGCTTGTACCTTATCTGTACTCGGCGCTATACCATTTTTCAGACCCTTTAATGCTAATTCAAACTCATCTCAAAGTATAGGATTTCCCAATTCAACATTTACAATGTCTGATTCCTGTTTTAATGCTGTTAGTTTCTCTTTTGCATATAAATTCTCTATATATTCTGGCCATCTAACCACTTTCTATACATTTTCTATAATGATATTTCCTCCCGCGTCTTTTATATTTTTGCTATATGGTTTTATATCCCTAAAATTCAGTCTAATTAGTTTGCACGCTTCGTCTGTCTTTCCTACTTCCATCTTAGTTTGTACTTCTTTGCACTTTTTATCAATCCATTATTCTTTAGTTTTCCTGCATTTGTAAATAGTTTCCCATTTTATGGCTTTGTATCTCTGTTTTCCTGTTTCGTCTGATCTATTTTTGTATTTTCATTTTTCTTCTATTAAATTTAGGAGATCATTTGTTATGCATGGTTCCTTATTTTCTTTTTGTGTACACCCCAGAATAATTCTGGCCGCCATGTCTAAACTGGATTTAGTGTTATTCCATTCTGTGTCTATTTCCTTAGTATCAGAAATTTTCCCGATATATTTCAGCAATTTATTTGACTATTTTTCAAATCTTTCGTGGATATCTTTATCTTTTAGTTTCTCAAAGTCGACGTGCCTTTTTCGGTTTCTTGTTTTTCAAATTTTTAAATTTGAGAGCGGCCTTTAAAATTACGATGTTGTGGTCAATGTCTATATCTGCTTCTGGGTAGCTTCCACAGTCTTTCACTTGATTTCTAAACGGTTGTCTAACAAGAATGTAATATATTTGATATTTTTCTATATTTCCTGGCAACTTCCACGTGTTGCGTCTTCTAGCACGATGTTAGAATAATGTGTTTGTGATGGTTAAATTGTTCTTCTCGCAAAATTCTACCAGCATATTTCCCATGTCATTTCTCGTGCTTATTCCAAATAAACCTACTACGTATCATAGTATTCTTTGATATCTTTGTAGATCGTCTCTAACTCTTCCTCACAGTAGTTAGAGGTGATCATGTATATTTGTTTTATGACTATTTACCGATTTAGATTCTAATCTAACCATGAGTACTCTTTCGTTTTTTTGTAAGTGGTTTTCTACACGTTGTCCTATCTTTTTTTGCATAACCATTCCCAACCCCGAATTTCCTTCCTCTGATCCTGTATTAATACCTTAAAGTCTCCGCTTTAAAAATTCCCCGCCTCTGTCCACCGAACTTTGCTGATACCTACTATATCTAACGCTAACCCATTCATTTTAATTTTCAAGTTCTATAGCTTACCTACTTACTTCATACTTCTGACATTTTACGCTCCGACTTGCCAAAGTAGTCCCCTTCCGGAGATCCATTTGGGTACTATTTTAACTACGAAATTTTTACCCCAGAGGATGCAATAACAATTTAAGTACGCTGTGTACATAGGAGGTAATGTGGTGGTTTCCCGTTGCCTTCCAAATCGCAGTAGTGTGTCCTAGAACGCCTTATCAACCATGGTCTCTGCCACTCAAAAAACGCAAAATGGAAAGAGCGCAAAAAATATAAAACAAGGATTAGCACAAGGTCGTGCTACCTTTAACAAGAAAAAGCAACTACTTGCTCAAACGTTGAAACAAGGAAGAGATTGCTTAAAACATATGTGTGGGGCACAGCACTGTACGGCTGCGAAATCTGGACAGTAGGAGAAGCGGACTGAAAAAAGATAGAAGCCTTTGAAATGTGGTGCTACAGACGTATGATAAAGATATTATGGACAGACAAAGTTAAGAACAAAGAGGTGCTAGAAATGGTAGAGGAAGAAATGAATATGTGGAAAACAGTATAAAATAGTAGAGATAGGATGTTAGGTCACATACTAAGGCATGATGGAACAGTGCGTATTATATTAGAAGCAGAAATAGGAAGTAAGAGAGGTAGAGGTAGACCTTGGTTGGACTATTGTACACAGATTGTTAAAGATATAGACTGTGGAAATTTCAGGAAAATGAGTAGACTAGCTTAGAATGGAAATTAATAAAGGTACGCATCCAACCAGTTCCGAGAGAGAACGCTAAATCTCGGTAAAATAGGACATATAATTAGAGAACAACAGAAGGGAAAACGAACTGCATCTAGACTGTGGAAATTTCAGGGAACTGTGTAAGCTAGCTCAGAATAGAAATAAGTGGAAGTACGCGTCCAAACAGTTTCAAGATGCTAAACCTTATTCGAAACGGTATATTTGAAAACTATTAATACGGCAAATGTTCGAGTGTTGGGGGATCTTAGTAGCAGCACGCTGCCTAATTCTCTTCACTTACCGCTAAATATCGGGAAATAGGATATATATATATATATATATATATATATATATATATATATATTTGTAAAACAATAGAAGGTAAACCGAATTGCATCTAACAAGAAAAAGCATCGGCTATGTTCGAAGATAACAAACAGGGAAACAAGGGGAAAATTGTTGAAGGCATATGTGAAAAACAAAAAAAGAATAGGAGAAATGGAAGGGCAGGATTTGTTCTAAAGCATTTCTGGGGAATAGTGCGGGATATATTACAAACAGAGATAGGAAAAGAGGAAGTAGAGGTATGTCTAAATCAGACCAATACAGGCAGATAGTGAAAGATGCAGGCTGTAGAAATTTCAGGGAAATGAATAGATTAGCCTAGAATAGGAAACAATAAGGGTACGCGTCTAGCCAGTACCAGGATTTAAGACCTAATGATGATGATGATTTGTTTTAAGTCACTATCAGTTAGAATCAGTTATGTTTTTTCGTTAGCCATCAGGCCATATTGAGGGATCATACAGAACAAGGCAATTTAGCTCAATTCTTGAAAGCGGTTCAACGGATAAAGTTTTTAAAGAATCTCCAGCATATTCTTGGCAATTTGAAGGAAATTCTTAAGTGATTTGTTAGGAACCATAGTTTTTGATGTTTACAAACCCTGAATAGCACAAGCATTACATTTAACTTGAGAAGATTATATGTCTTCGGATGTTAAAGATGTCGTTCCTTGGTGCTGCTTTTGGAAGAAACGCTGAATATTTGTAGTGAATTCTTTAACAACTTTCTTTTTTTTCTTTCTGATTTTTGGTACTAGTTTCCGAATAAACGTTTCCGACTGGCCGACATCTGTAAAATATTAAAAAATAAAAACAAAAGATATATTATGATAATTATTAGATATTTAAGATACTGCTTTTGGTATTATCCTGATAATTTAAATTTAAAAAATATATACATGAATAGTTACATTGGAAGATAACAATAATGTACACAACTTTAGACTTACCTTGAAATGGATGATAAAGCGCAATATAATAAAGTAATACGTATTTTTTCTACTTATTTCTGAAGTAATCACATTTAACAGTGAGCTTATATCATTTTTATTTATACAGGAGCTAAAAGACAACAAAAACTAGTAACAAAAATATCCTTTGATTGCTCTGCATCTTTTGCTCTGGCAATACTGGTTATGCAAGCAGTCAATGTTTTCTAGTTTCACAATTTTATTTTAATTATTAAAACTGCTCCGCCTCGCGTAGATTTTTTCAAGGTCACCCGCCTTCCGATAATAATACAACTATACAACGTTAAACAAGTATAGGGCGATACCGCTTATATGTAAGCTCTATAGCTCCTATACCAAAAATGAGAGTATTGATCCCAAGACTACGATGTAAAATCGTTTACGGCGAAAAATGTGACTATTATGTCTGGCTGCAATCTTCGACATGAGTACAAGAATTTGTGCAAGGTAATGCCACAAAATCAGAAGAATCTGTGCACTGGGGGTCGGGGTGGTATTTAAAGAAAGTACTCTACTTAGAAATAAACATTAGCAGGTTTGAGCCGTCATAGATGTAATAGTGCATCGAGATACCTGGCCAGATTGAAAAGGATGAGTCTCACAAGACAATACCTTAGATTAACATTTTATATCTAAAATTAAATCCTATTTTGCTGTATTCGATTTCGTATATCTGTAATTAAAGGCATGTATACAATTGTCCAGTACCTTTACTGCGTGCATTGCTTGCATAAACCTTAATATAGAGAAATTATAAAGATTTTACTATAAAGTTCGCGTATCCACCGCATTACTTAAGAAATACTCGGACGATGCATTTCATTTACGCTCATCCTTCCCCGTTCACACTCTTTCAATAATTCTCATTTTTAAAATCCTGCGTTCCTATTGGTCTACCGTAGAACATAAATGACGCGAATCGATTGCTCCCATTTGTCCTAGCAGTTTTAAATAAAAGTAAATACACCGAAACGTTCGAAAGTTAAAAATATAATGTACAGGTAAGTCAGAAGAAATATATATCGTATTTAACAAAAAGATGGCTCTGTACATGTAGCAACTAAAATTCAAGGCATATTTTAAAAATGGAGTTTGACAAAAGAACACGGCGGCCAAAATCTTAGGTTAGAATTATCTAGATCATTTTAAAAGGTAGTTTCGATATTCACTACACCGTTTAAAAATATCTCGACGTGCAGTTCCCTTACGCTTACCCTGTCCAGTTCCCGCTATATCGATAATTTGAATATCAAAAATCCTGCGACCCTATTGGTCTACCAAACCATCTAACACGACTGCTACGCTTGGATTTTTAAAATCTGTTCGATCTTTTTGGTCGGCTTGCAGAACATGGGTTCTGTGATTTATCTTTGCATTTTATGCTTGGATGAGTAACTACATCCATAAGATTATTGCAAAATATATAATTATCCCATATTCGAATAATTGCAAGTAATTGGCATTGTACGTGAGAATCTGCAAATTTTTAGGTGTTGGTTATAGGTTGGTCAAATGTTAAATTAATTACAGATTGGGACTTCTAGTGAAACTTGATTGGATATATCTAATGCCTTACATATTAAGAAAATGTTTAAAATAAAAAGCAAATGTGACTGAGATTTTAGAATGAGTAAATTAACAAAATTAGCTAATCGGGTGAAAATTGACGTCAATATTGGGCATGGGGATATGATAATATGAATTTAAGGTAATAGTTGAAATTGCGTATATTACTTTAGGTTAGTGTGTATTAACTTAATCTGTTATTAAATTTGCTTATTTTAGTTAATTTTTACGACGGTATGTTGGTCTAAACTAACTGTGACTACATAATCTTACATAATTTAAAAAATAGCAACACACATTATACGATTTTATTTAAAAAACACAAAAACGTTGAACGACTTTGTAGATATTCGTAAACTAAAGTACATGCCCGAGTTTATGGCAGGAAGACGCGGTTTAGTACCTCCTTTTTACAGACAAGAATCGTCAGATATGTAGTCCTCAATGCTGTTCAAGTTATAATTAATCAGATCGGATTTTATACGGCGTGAATTTGTGTACGAATGCATTTTTTTAAGTTAAAGAAGTTTAGCTTACAAATCAAGTGAAAAATGTAAACGGTACTTATTTTCGATACATAGGATACTCCATTTGACATCCAAGAAATTCTCGTAATAACAGTTCAACAGTTTATCTATTAAATCTCCCATTTCTCTGTGTACAACTACCCCGTTACAATTTATGCATATAGAACATTTCCTTTTGACCTTGTATAAAATACTGCTCGTGCGAACTTTCACAGCATATTTTGCATTGCTTTAAATAGGATATAAAATTATTTATCAAGTTATGAAATTCTTCCAGCATTTTCTACCAAGTGATTTGTTACGTTCAAAACCCTGCAAACAATTTTTCGTGCATTTATTTTTAAAATGCCCTAAAATACCTCAACAAGCTCAATATCCCGCCATTTGAATTAGTATTATTTAATAAAATTTCTCAAGTAATTACTCTATACAAAAGTTTGCTTTATAAAATCAAACAGCTGCCTAGGAAGCATTACGTTACAAAAAAGTTGCAATATTTTCTAGCACCTGCAGTGATTACATTTTAAGTAAAAGCTGCATGTAAATGCGCAGCTTTCTTCTAAAAGATAAAACCAATTACCACCTGCCTACATCTGCTTACAATGGACTTGTTATCTGGTATTCTGCAGCTGTTAAGACGTTACAAAGTAACAAAAGTGTCCTCCTTTGTTTAAAACCCTTTGGTAATTGCGTTATCTGCTTGTTGGCAAGCTGCTACAGCTTGTATTTCGGCAGCTGTTGTCTGAAAATTCTGCACACATGATTCTTTGGCGATACCTTTGAAAGTCAAATACCCTACCTCCATACATGATTCTGGCCTTATAAAATAGAGACCGTGCTTTGAAAGAGACCATTACCGAAAAGATACATGATGTAAAGTCGCGCTATTAGAAATGCTTTCTGTGCTTGTATCAGTGAAGTTGGTGGTTCCAGCATGCAGCCAGCCCATAGAGAAATGCAGCCGCATTTTTCCGTCTTAAGATGAGACCAGCACGAAGCTGATTATTCAAGGTGCAGTTTCTATTTTCGTAATTCTTTTATGCTGCTGTGAAGAATAGACTTTTCATTTGCTGCTATTGCTTATATTATCCGATAAATTGACACCACCGTTCATTTACATTTCCAATGCTCCACCCGAAGGTACTACATTGACCAGGAGGCGAGTTTTTTGTTGCCTGGAAATTTAGAATTTTGCCGAACCCTTGCCGTTCCAAGCAAGATAGGGATTTTTAACGTGCGTGACAACACTCACACACGGGACCTCCATTTAACCTCTCATCCGAACGAAGGCGTAATTTTTGTAAAAAATGCTCACCTGCCATTTTTCAAGCAGTCGGCCGTGTCGGGATTTGAACCCAGAACCTTGGGATCTGTAGTCTTACGCTTATTACATTGATCCACGGCGACGCCAAATTGGCACCACCCCGTTATAAAGCTTACATGCACAACGTACGATCAATTATGTTATTATTCTATCAATTAAAAGTTAATTAATCAATGTTTATGTTGGAGCCCATTTTACTGTTTGTGTTAGGGTGTCTAATGTTAGTGTTATATTTTTTCTGAGAAAGTGCACTTCACAAAGCAGCATGTACATATAATTTAGGTATATTTCTTTTTCTAGATTTACTGTATAGTTTATTTTATTTTCTTTTATATGTATTTAAGGTACACCATTAAGTAGGTATTTAGATTATAAGATGTTATATTTGCTTACCAATTTTTATATGTTGACGCTTTTACAATCACGATTACGCAACTTATTTATTTTATTGCTTTGTAAATAGTCTTTCAAGATTCGATGTTATCAATAGAGTATCTCAGAGGTTTCCAATGTGTTTTTGTTTTCACCCACGCCCTTCTCCGACGTTTTTGAGCTAGCCCAAATTCTACTATTCTATCCCCTGTTCTGTTGCGGTATTCGGCGTAAACATTTCTTTACTTACTTTTACTGTTTTCTTTTGTGTTTGCGCGGAATACCGTAACAGATTTTGGAACGTTTGAGTGTATTCAACCGAGACTAGAATAAAACTAGGAATCTCTTGTCGATGCAGGTTTATTTTACGCACCAGCCACCATTCTCTTTGAATATATTTTTTCTTTGTATACTTAAATCTTATTGGTATCTTATAAGTAAGGTATGCCTAACATATAAACAAAGCATAACTGACAATTATTTCCACATAATCTCTCATTCTAAAATATAAAGTAATACATTTTTTGTGTTTGTATATTTAAATCTGTGATTATATACTAAGTTGCTCAAAGAAAATCATAAACTAAAAGTTTTCTTTTTAGAATTAAAAAATTTCTGCAAGTAAAACAAAATTACTTCAACGATGGCGCTTAAAATAGCGTCGATGACGTAAACATACATGTCGCTAGTGAGCGTGATTATATGACGTAATTAAAAAAATGACGCGTGTAATGGAAAATTGAAAATATCATGTTCTACGGTAAACCAAGAGAAATCTTTACCGACCATTTACCCCGGCGGGCAAAGCGTGCTTGACCTTTTCGCAGTGCTCGCTGATCAACAGAATATTTTGTATGCAAAAGAATTTGTTGGCTAATGACATGCAGATAGGTTTTTTGATGATAAATTTTCTAATACAAAAAAACAAAAGTCTGCCTGTATAAAAGTATTTTAAGAATTGGTAATAAATGAATGCTCCATCACTGCATTAAATCTTGCAACGTTCATCTTGAGTATACAAATTACATAAAAGCTGCTTTTTAGGAGAACAACTGCATAAATTGTGTTCGTATTGAATCGTTACAAAGAACCCCAAACTTGCTTTCTGATGTATTCCATACCAGGATCAGAAATTTTTACAACCTTTCTGGTTCGGTAATTAGACTTCAACGAATTCAGGTTTCGACGCGTTCAACAAGATATAAATTCGTTCTAGGATTTGCCTTTCAGGGACTTTAGAACTGAATATAAATACCTTGCTGCTTTATATATTTGCCCGAAGAAGGAGCAGATTTTAGGTTTTCTATGCGTAAATGTTAAAAGCTTTATACATATTTACCCTTGTATTCTAATTCTATAGTAAGTACCAGGAATTTCGACAACCTTTCAGATCCGGTAGAATATAAGCCTGAATTGATGCGTTAACAAGTGTAAATTAAAAGTTTTTCAGTGACATTAGAAATAAATGTAGATACCTTACCTCTGTATATATTTACCCGAAAAAGACTCATTCTAAATTTATATTGTTTTATTATTCTCAGAGATCTCTCAAAATAAATAGCGATCAGATTTATACATCTATACATTAATGTAGTAGTTCAAAATTAATTTATTATGTAAGCCCATCAGAAAGCTTTTTTTCTAAATAATTTAAATTCAATTTTATACGATTGGGTAAAAATAGTTTAAATAGCACAATATAGACACAATATTTTAAAGCGTACCGGTAGCGTAAGCTTAAAGCATGACACTACCATTCTGATAGTCCTCAGTTTAAATTCACAAAATACCGCGCTTTTCTATATTACAATTATGTAACGATTTTCAAATAGTGCTACGACATTTACTCCAGGTTCAGTCGTAACTTTATAGTGTGCCTGTACGCACCAACAAATACATAGTTGACAAGGATAAATTCAGTATCTCCCAGTTGCTTCGCTACTGCGTTTTAAACTTACCAATGGTTCCTACTGTGGGATCTATGTGATAGACCTATAAGTACATGCACCAATTTATCACCAACAGGTACTTGTTAAATAAGGGCAAGCGAAAGTAAGCTCAATAAGCATAAAATAATTATATTAACAACTTCCTCTGAATTATAACTTGTACGCATGAACGTATGTACATTAGTAGTCTGTAAAACATATGAGAAACTCTCAAATTTAAACTTGAACTGGTAACTACTGTTATACCTTGAAGCAATTGCTTTAAAGTTTACAGGTAAACTTTGAATAAGTTTCAAAAACTATTTTACCGTCAAATAAAATTATGCATTTTATAATATTAAAATCTACTGTAAATCCCAACATAAATTATATTAAAGCACATGATTGACTACGTAAATTAATGTCCCATTACTAATAATAATGGCACCAACACTGATTAAATTACACTTATTACTTAAATACTTATCGTTACATGAACAGCAGCATTCATCTGCCATATACACCAACAGGACTTGAACCACATTTCCGCTGGAAATCAATCGTACTGGATTCCCAACGTGGATGAAGCCATAGCAGACAAAACATACCCAAAAAAAACCATAGAACATTTGTACCCAAACCAAAAAATCTAAAGTAAGAGGAAAAATAACTCTCATGTAAGAACACTCACAGCTAAAAATAATTGTTTAACTTACCCTGATAGATCAGGATTAATACAAAATAATACACAGGTAGAAGATCAACTTGTAACCACATGTGCTGAGTCCACTATCTATTTGCAATACTAATAAATCCAGCTTTACTGTATGCCAAAAAATTCTCTCATGCAGTATAATTTTGCAATAACTTCATGTGAATTGAATAAATCCCAATAATGGATGGTTTGTACAAAACCAGATAAATTCCAATTCAAGCATGCAAGTAACTATCACTGTATCATGACAGAACGACCAGTGATATCTAACAACACATTTTACAGATAACCCAATACAAATAACAAAAATCCTAGGTCAGTAACAATTACAAACACATTACCAACAATCTAGTATCAACAAAGTAATCCAGGGCCTCATTCAGTACACAATATAATTAAATTCATTATATCCTAGTTTATACAAACAAACAATCCAAATTATAAAGTCATATTTACAAATACACAAGTAGGGAATAATGTGAGACTAAAACTCATCAATTTAAAAGGAAAATACAATAATGAGAATCAAATTAATATCAAAACTTCTGAATACATATCTGTACCATTGACTTTCCTTTAAATAATGAAAGGACATATCTATATCACCAACATTTAACCAATAGCAGATAATAATAGCATGTATTGCAAAATAATTTTAAATATCAAATGATTATTTAAATCTTGAATATTCAGGACTTGAACAAAAGTGACTTTAAGCTTGATTAATATTAATTAACAGAGCAAAATCAATACTTTAGGTTATATCGGCTTGCTTAAACAGTTAGGAATTACACTTACAATTTAGCAAGAATTGTAACTGTAACAATAGCATTAATAGAAAAGTTGATTAATTAGACTCGAGGCGTTTCTCGAGTCCAATTGGATCTTTGTATAACGTGGTCGGCATATACTAAGACGACTGGCTGTCCGGTGGTGTATGATCTATTAAAGCGGGCTCTATAGGAATGTAGCGGAAGGAGGTAATCAAAGACTTCTTCAGCGTGCTTATGAGGAACGGCGGAGCCTATTTACACGGGTCCATAAGGAAGATGGTGGGAGGAGGTAATTGTGCGTCAGAAATCCCATTCTTCCCTCTTCTTATAGTAGGTGTAATGTGCGATTATTACAATTGTAGCATAACGCGAAGATGTTACTTGATTTAAATAGTAATTACAGAAAAAGTTGAATAATTAGGCTCTCGAAACGTTAGATATCCTATTAGCTCGCCGTAAATACATGGACGACATTCACTGACAAAATGGGTCGACGTTCCACGCAGTTAAATGGCTCAATTGCCGGATTTGTTAAATAAGTAATTAAATTTACGAGATTGATTACAAGTACATAGGGAAGACGTGCAGGTGCTGTCCCAAAGACGACCAAATCACTTACTCTTTTGTCATTTGTAATTTCGCCCAATATGTGGCCTTCATAGTACAAGAGCAAAAAATCCTTCTTGGATACCTATCTAGAAGAAACAAAGCGAGCATTCTTTAAATTATGTTACCATGACTGCAACAACTTGAAGATCGTTAACCTCTTCTTTACCAGTCATGTTTAGCAAGCATATTTCAATTGAAATTTTAAACGAATTTTGTATCCATGCTAGACTATCCAAATTCGCACAAAAATACTCTGAAAAGCGAGATCTGAGAATATTTATTTGAGCGACAATACACGATTTTTCACTGTAAGGTATCGACTCGATGTCTAATCTTTAGCTATGATTTATAGATTTAGAAATAGTTCCAAGTTGTCGTCTTTTATAACAGACTTGTACAGGCTAATTTAATTTAATAAAAGCTTGCACTTTTCAGACCACTGCAAAATGTTTATATTATAGTTTTGTAGAGGCTTGTTCAAAATGCAAGGTTCTACAAATATGTCTACTATATAGGCTGGTTTTAGTAAAAGTAAAGTCACCGAATAGATTTGCATCAGAATGTTTTTTATCCATTAATAATTTGAAAACCTCATTTACCATTTCAAAAATTCTGCTTAATAACTTCCCTGGTAAGCCACCGCGTATTGGTGTGAAAAGGCAGTGCTGTATACTTTGATCTCATATTTTTATATAAAATGTAAACAAAACTTGAGATTTTAGAGGATGTGGTTTTATGAAGTTCATAATCACATGTCAATATCTTCAAGTACTAGACTCTCTTCGGATGCTAGAACTTTGCTAGGTACCTAGACGTAGCCGGAAGAAACGTAAACATCAGTCTAACTACCAGACGCGCAGAATGGCGGGATTAACCTTGTACGCGCCATATCAGTCCCCGTTCGGGACATTCCCTCTCTCCGCGCGAGCGGGTCCGAATGGTTCGCGCTAGTCAATGAGTCGGTCGTCAAGTCTCGTGATAGCCACAACTAATAAAAATAAATCCGCTCTTTTCTTCTAATCCGGCATTGGACTCTTCCTTTCCTGTCTCGCTCCTTTCCTTCAACCCTTGGCCAAAAGCGTTAGTTACAGTGTTTAGTGCCTCTCAAGTGCTCAAGGAACTTTCAGTAAGTGTTTTTATGCCTTTGTATGATTATACTCCTATAAACTGTTCTCACCCCTCACCCCTTAATAATTACAGTCCACGCTCTATCTCGGAACCCCTTGTTTACGGCCTTTTGCACTCAAGGTGGTTCTATTTGTATCCCGTTACGGAAAATGGGTATTCGATAACAAAACATTTGCTCCATCGACCGGATCTAGAACTACGTTTATATCGTTCTCTCTTTCTCGCCTCATCGATTCAAAGGCATACAAACGTAGGTCTTTATTAATTCACAAATTCGTAAATCATTTAGTACTTGATAATAGAAACGATTTGAAAGTGTTATCTGTACGTTTCAATTTGTTGTTAAATCGCACGTGCATTCTTTCGAGTTCAAGTTCATTGCAATTAGATTATTGTTACCATATTTCAATATCAAGATCATTGCACTCCATTCAGAATTTGTTTGTTTACAAACAAGCCGTCCTTTAATACGTACGTTAGTTTATTTAACTATTGTTAATTTATTCATAAAGTTCCTAATTATGGCGGAAGGTAATATTTTAAAGAAAAAACTTGAAGATTATTTCGCGCGCTTAACCGAAATTGCCGATTATGTTCGTACTGCAACCCGTTTAGCTGCCGTAGAAGCGAGATATCTACGTATGCAAAGTATTGAACAACAACTAGATGTTGTCTACGATAAAATTTTAACCTATAATTCGGTTGTTGACGAAAAGGAGGAGATTAAAACTCAAAGTTCTTCGTTTGACAATCTGTTAGACGTCATTCGTACGCGGTATTTAGATATCAAACAAAATGCATCAAAATCGGTTGATGATACTTCAACTAATCCCTCTCAAACTTCTGTAAGTTATTTAAAACCTCTAAGTATAACCCCCTTTGATGGATGTGTAGAAAACTGGCAAAATTTCATTTCGCTTTACAAGAGTCTGGTTCATGAAAACGAACAAATTCTGCTAATTCGTAAATATCACTATTTGCGTAGCTATCTTAAGGGTGAAGCTCTCGTCCTAATTTCGGATCTAGCCCTTGAGGCTGATTTGTACCAACAAGCTTTTGATAAGCTAGAAGAACGCTACAGCTCACCCCGTAGAATTACTAGCTATTATTTAAATAAAATATTACAATTTAAATCATCTGGATCTCTCTCAAACTTCATCAATATTCATTTTAACGCTGTTAACACATTGAAGGCGGCGGATAAAGTCGAAGATTTGGCCGACTTTATACTATTTTCGTTGTGTTACCGTAATCTTGAGTTCAAAACGCAAAATGCTTTTGATCTAAAAGTAGGTTCCGAAGTTCCTACTTGTTCTCAGCTCTTCGATTTTTTTATCGTTGCAAAGCAAAACCTCTGAGCTTTATGACGATATGAAAAAAAAGATAAGGTTATTAAACCTAATGCGCATCCTCGTTTCAAGTCCAACTTCAATCAGTCCCTCTTAATGAAAAGTTCGCAAAATGCCGCTACGGCTAAAACTGCCCGAGTTTCATGCCCGTGCTGTGGTGAAGCTCATAAAATTTATGGTTGTTCAACATTTCATGCACTTAATATTGCCGATCGTTATTCCACTATTAAAACTTTAAATTTGTGCTTTAAATGCTTGGGTAATCATACTCGAGGTGGCAATTCTGAAGGTAAATGTAAAGTTTGCCATTTCTCATATCACCATACTTTGTTGCATAAACCCCTACCCAACGAGGTGGTGCATAATTCGGAAAAATCCTCTACTGCAATAGCACCCGAAATAGTTTCGGCTTGTAATGTTTCGAATTCTCATGAAAGTTATACTGTGCTGTTGGCAACAGTGCAGGCTCTTATTTTAGATATAAACCAGGATTTACAACCCGTAAGGTGCGTTTTTGATTCTGGATCTCAAATAAACGCAATTACTAGTACATGTGTTCAACGTTTGGGTCTTCAGCGTACTAGGGATTCCCGCCAAGTTAGTGGAATTTCCGACGCTTTAATAAAATCCAAGGGGACTGTTTGTTGCACAGTCTATTCTAAATATTCTCAAAATAGAATTCAATTCAAGGCTTCAATATTTCCTAAAATAACAGGAAATATACCGGGTAGTTCATTGCCCATTTATGTTTATAATAAATTTAAAAATATGCAAATGGCTGATAAAAGTTTCCATCAATCCTTGCCCGTAGAAATTCTTCTAGGTGCCGAGATATGTGCCGAAGTACTGTTTTCCGAACATTCCGCTATTATTCCTGGCCGCCCTTTGGCGATTCAAACCATGTTTGGTTACGTGCTGCTCGGTCAAGTTCCGTGTATTAACCCTACGGTTAACGCTACTTCACTTTTCATTCAATCTGATGCTATAGATAAAGAAATAAGAAATTTCTGGGAATTGGAAGAAATTAAAATTCCCACGGAAACCTCCCAGAAGATGTGTTTTGTGAGACGCATTTTCTCGCAACCCACTCGCGTGACGATTCTGGTCGTTACACGGTTGCTCTTCCTTTCAATCATAGTATTGAACCGCTTGGTAAAAATCGTCGGGCCGCTTATAATTGCTATTTAAATTTAGAAAGGCGTCTTTACTCTCTCCTGAAAAGCTAAATGCTTATAATGGCTTTTGCAGGAATATTTTGATCTTGGTCACATGTCCGTTGCCGAAACCCCATCCGATTATGTACTATCGCATCATGCAGTTTCTAAAATAACAAGTAGCACTACGAAGCTACGCGTTGTTTTCAATGGTTCTGCTACTGATTCATTAGGAATTTCTCTTAATGACAGGTTATATTCTGGCCCTAAACTACAAGGAAATCTACCGAAATAATATCCGCATTTCGTTGTCACAAAATTGCTGTTTGTGCGGACATCCAAAGGATGTACCGTCAGATTCTGGTTTGTTCCTCGGATCGTCAATTCCAGCACATTTTTTGGCGATCTACTTCTCAAGAAAATATTTGTGAATATGAACTCAAAACTCTCACGTATGGGTTAGCGCCCTCCGCATTTCTGGCTCAAAGAGTACTTCAACAATTAGTAATTGACGAGGGTAAATCTTACCCTATGGCCTCCGAAGCTATTATGCATCACACATACATGGACGATGTAATTTTGGTGCCTGTAGTGTCACAGAAGCGAGACAGCTACAGCGCGAGCTTATTAAGCTTCTCTCTCTCGGACAATTTCATTTGCGTAAATGGTCAAGCAATGCCGTGGAATTGTTACAAGATTTTGAAAAATCGGAATTAGAAACTCTTATTACTTTCTCTGATCAAGTGAGCGGTATAAAAATATTAGGTTTAGTTTGGAATCCTTTATTAGACGTATTCACTTATAACGTAATTCCCTTTGCAGGCCCGTTTAATAAACGCGCCGTACTTTCTTATATGGCTCGTATATTCGACCCGTTAGGTTGGTTAACCCCGGTAATTTTTATAGTCAAACACCTGTTACAACGGCTTTGGTTACAACAATTAGGTTGGGATGATGTCCCCGACCATAATTGGTGTTCTGAATGGCAAGATTTTTGTAACCAAGTTACAATATTATCGCAGCTAAAAATTCCTCGTCTTTTGTCTCAATTCACGGGAACCTACAGATTGTTAGGATTCTGTGATGCGAGCGAAAGGGGTTACGGCGCTTGCGTCTATTTACATATAATTTGTGGTGATTCAGTGAATTGCAACCTAATTCAAGCTAAGAGCAAGGTTGCTCCTCTAAAATATTTAAGTATCCCCGCTTAGAACTTTCGGTGCTCTTTTATTGACAAAATTAATTCATTCAATTACTTTAAATAAATTTTCATACCCAATTTTGGAAACGAAACTATTTTCTGATTCTCAAGTAGTACTAACCTGGCTACAGACTCCTTCATATTTGCTCAAGCCATTTGTGGGAAATCGAGTTAGCCAAATTCTGGAATATACTACTATTTCTCAGTGGCGTCATATTTGCGGGAAAATAATCCCGCAGACGTGGCTTCAAGAGGTTGTTCTCCATTTCAACTATTGCACAACGAATTGTGGTGGCATGGTTCGTGCAATTTCAATTACGATTTTATCAACCTCAACAGCTCTTTCCTTCCTATAGGGGAAGTTCCCGAATTGAAACAAATTCCTGTCTCGCTTATCGCTACACAACAAAATGAATTTTGTGATTTTATGGAGCGATTCTCTTGTTTATCTCATTTGCAATACAGCATGGCATATGTGAATCGGTTTATTCACAATTGTCGCCACCCCGAGAAAAATGTTAGGCTCCATTTCCTGCGACGAATTCCGAAATGGTCTGATGACTTGTGTAAAGTTGACTCAACGTCAGTTTTTTACTTCAGAATTATTATTATATGAAAAAAATAAGAATCTTCCTCACTCGTTTAGAAAGTTATCGCCCTTTATTGATTCCCAAGGCTTGTTTAGGGTGGGCGGTCGCTTGAAACATTCTCAGTTGCCCTATACTAGCAAGCATCCTCTATTATTGCCTAAACGGGCAAACTTATCTAAATTAATTTGCAAACATTATCACCTTTTATCGTTACATTCAGGCCCCTCTATGACACATTCTCTTATTCTCCGAACTTATTGGATTTTTGGTCTGCGCTCTTTAGTTCGGCAAACTATTTACCATTGTTTGTCCTGTTTTAGATTAAACGCTAAGCCCCCTCAGCCAATAATGTCCGATCTGCCTCCTTCTCGTGTACAATTAACTCGCGCATTTGCTCACGTCGGAATTGATTTTGCTGGCCCTTTAACGAAAGCTTCGTTAAATCGAAATTCTTCTAATCGAAAATCTTATCTATGTGCCTTTGTTTGCACGTGCACCAGAGCTGTGCATTTAGAGCTGGTTTCTGAACTTTCTACAAACGCCTTTATGGCATCCTTTAATCGTTTTGTTTCTCGTCGCGGCGCTCCTGATTCCATTTATTCAGACTGTGGCAAAATTTTATTGGCTCCGCTCGCATGCTGAAGGAAGCCAGTGAATTTTGCGTCAAAATCATGAGGAAATATTTTCTGCAATGGCTGTTCTTCAAGTTAAGTGGCAATTTAACCCCCCATATGCACCTAATTTTGGTGGCATTTGGGAAGCTTGCGTAAAATCCGCAAAAGCCTTATTACTGCGAACTATCGGTCAACAGGTCCTCACATTTGAGGAGCTCACAACTATATTTGCTCGTATCGAAGCCGTGTTGAATAGCCGACCTCTAGCTTTCTACTCCTTGGACGCTACTGATAGCCCTGATTACCTAAGCCCTGGTCATTTTCTGATTGGGGGTCCAATTCTGAGTTTGCCAGAAATCACTCTTCCCGAGAGTATCAAATTACATTCACGTTGGCAACGCTTATGTCAAATCACTCAATCTTTCTGGCGCCGGTGGTCGAACGAATATTTACTCACACTCACGCAGCGGACAAAGTGGAACCGTTCCTTGGATAACGACTTGAAGGTGGGTCATATGGTTTTTCTCCTAGGAATAAATACCTCGCCTTTGTCATGGCCGCTAGGCCGTATCGAAAGCTATTTCCCGGTCGCGACGGAGTTACTCGTGTTGTTTCAGTAAAACGTCTCGTGGTACCTTCGTTCGTCCGTGAATAAAATTCTTCCCTTCCTTTAGAAAAGTAATGCTCAAATTTTCGTTAGGATATTTTTAATTTTTTTACGATTTTAGTCACTCTTTTAGTTGTTTTCTTTCTCTTTGTTGTTTTCTCCTCCACCCGAGTATCGGCGGGTTAACCGTACTCTGCGGCTAGGAGGAAATGCCTAGCTCTAATTATATTTCGTTTTTTTTTTTTGTTTTGTAAAATTTTTTTCTTAATTTTAGGTGGGCGGTATGTACGCGCCATATCAATCCCCGTTCGGGACATTCCCTCTCTCCGCGCGAGCGGATCCGAATGGTTCGCGCTAGTCAATGAGTCGGTCGTCAAGTCTCGTGATAGCCACAACTAATAAAAATAAATCCGCTCTTTTCTTCTAATCCGGCATTAGACTCTTCCTTTCCTGTCTCGCTCCTTTCCTTCAACCCTTGGCCAAAAGCGTTAGTTACAGTGTTTAGTGCCTCTCAAGTGCTCAAGGAACTTTCAGTAAGTGTTTTTATGCCTTTGTATGATTATACTCCTATAAACTGTTCTCACCCTCACCCCTTAATAATTACAGTCCACGCTCTATCTCTGAACCCCTTGTTTACGGCCTTTTGCACTCAAGGTGGTTCTATTTGTATCCCGTTACGGAAAACGGGTATTCGATAACAAAACAAACCTACATACCAAAAAAATAAAAACAAACACGTCGCCCACGATTATCTATTAACATTAAGAATAAATAAAAGATTCTGTACAAACAAGCAAAAGAAACAAATTAAGCGCTACTATTGCAAAGCAAACAATTATGGGATACGAACAATTTAGTACTTTAGATACGAAGTGCGCATCTCGTATTTTACACAAAATAAAACTAATCAGTAGAAAATAAACATATGAGAGCTTTTGTCAAGCGTTTTTAAAATTGCACATAATACCTTTTGTAAAATAAACTAATCAGTAAGAAAGAATTAACGTGCGAGAGTTTTTATCAAATATTCATTTAAATTATACATCATACCTTTTGTAAAATAAATTAATCAGTAGAAAAGAATAAGCGTGTGGGAACTTTTGTCAAACATTTTTAACAATGTACATCCCACCTGTAGAGCGATAATATCGATTCGCAGCAACAAACAATAGTCCTACCGTGTCACGTTTTTTATCACGTAACTCCACCCAACGCTGATAAAGAATATTACCTTGATATACACAAAAGAAAACAAGTTGTATACCTGTATTTGTCGGGATACTTAGCTTGCACTCCATCGGGAGTGCATCATCACCGCATCGCCACGGTCGTCGGAATTTATTTACCTTGTTACCACAAGGACACTAGCGATCTAAAATCAACGGCAGTTGATCTGTGGCGAAGAACAGTTGGGCCTACATAAAAAAGAACCAATTTGGCCTCCAGCTAAGAGCTAAAAAGAGAATCTGATTAGGATAGGTAAGTGCGGAAAAACTCACCAATACATGTAAGATACCTCCTATTTGTCAAACAAAAAAATGTGCATCGCTTTTGAAGTACTAGGTCGAATAATGTAAAAAATATTTCAACGCACAAATTGCAGAATCAAATTAAAATTGGTTCAAATAACACGAGTTTGAACTACAATCCTCGCGTTATCAAAGCGTGATTAGCAAACTGGAAAACACGCTATCAAATAATAGTAGGATCCATTATTTCGACAAGTCTTTAGATGAGAAACACAAGAGAAAGCAATTATACGTTATCCGAATGTTTAACAAATTAACGGATACCTAAAACAAGGTATTGACTATTTAATCTATCGAATAAATTTTTGTTTTAAAAGCAAAATGGATTCGAGTTAAAATGATGTTAAAGTGGGCTTATTCTAAACAGGTGCACTATATAGGGTATTGTTGGAGAATTTAAGAATAGAAATGGAATTTATTCGAGCGGATAATGACTTAACTTAGGGAAAAACGGGTATTTAATTTATGCTGAAAAATAAAAGTAACAACTTCTCTATGTAAAATACAGTCCACTAATATTGCTTGTGTTACAAGAATTCCGAATTCAATTATTCGGCGCACTCTATAGAAATTCGTTGGTTGTAGATTTTTCTCAGCACAATTCAATGGACTTCGTTCGAATAACATCATCATGTCTATTTTTAGGCGAAATCATTTTTGTGCAGTCTTTCAAGTTAGTATTATATAGTTACATCTTGTGGGTCGTCAACCAATGACATTAAAAGTGTGTACTGTTAAGTAGTATGCTTTTACGTGTGGAAGCTTTGTGGCGTTCCGTATATTAGCGCAAGTTAACCAGTAGAAGTAAAACCTTCAAGTATGCAGTTTCGTGCATTGCCGGGTCAAAATAATAAATATTTTTCTTTACGGAGAATAACTATTTTATCTCAGAAGCTTTTCTGGAGACGCTTCGCTCCCCGTAAAGCACCACGAGGATCAAAGGTTAAGTAATATAAGTAGTAGTGTGTCAGAATTCTTAAATTGTACTTTTCTTGTTGTACATTTGCATGGCTCACTAGCTTATGCCATTAGAGTAACTGATAGAATAAAATAAAAGCTAAACCTATATTCAAAAATTCTTAGAGCATTATTAATCGAAAGTTTGCTACACATAATTTATATTCGAAAAGTATATGCCACAACAATAAACGAATGCTTTTATTTTGGTGAGTCAATTCACTCAAAATCGTTTATTTCCGACAGCATGACAAATTTTAAATCTACCCTCCTTTTTATATACTGTAGTTAACTACCTGGAATAGTTTAGTATTTTTTGATGATTTATTGCAACCACAGACAAATAATAATTTCATATGGATTAAAACGAGTGACAACGGTACTGCAATAAATATCTCCGTTGAATACAAACAGAAATTTTATAATATAGACAATGGATGATATAATCACTACCTTAGATCTATTTATAATTATCTTTTTATATCTATACTATGGCGGAACAATAATAAACCCTTTATTGTAGCATAAATCACTGTAATGTATGCTAGATAAGCTTTCGTAATGTGGAAGAAACAAAAGGCACTAATATACAATCTCTCTGAATAATGTAAGGCTTTTAGGGTATACGCTCAATTGTGAATTGGCGGCTGTGCAATTAATGGTCATCACGTTTAAAATGGAACGGGTTGATGCATTAATGCTGGCGGGTTTTAATACGGAAGTAAACGGACTTTATTGTTTGAGATAGATATTGCAACATACCGCCAAGGGTTGCACTGCAACGCTTGATTAGGTCGTATGTTACTGACCAGTAAATTGCAGTACACACTGCTGTTGTAAATGGGACTGAATATATGCATGAAAATGTCAACATTACATTCCATGTTTACTTAACGAGTGAGTGCTGTCACACAACGTAGCCACGGAATTAAAGTGAAACCACAGTTTTGTGTAATCGGATATGTTAAGTTCTGCGATTCACGAGTACATGATATTCTTTCGTAATATTATACCTTCATACACTCTTTTTTTCCCTCTAGCTTATTTAAAACGCCTAAATATTATGTAAAGTGCGAGTTTTTTTTGAATACCGGTTTTGATATTTAAGATCAGACACTGACTGTAATACACGTTCTTTTGTTCCTAATTAAAAATTTGTATGAGATTCATTTTCACAAACCATTCTCTCACAATAAGAATATTAACCTTTTTTACGCCACTCATGTGTATATTGCAGGTAGGCTAATGTGTAAATTACGCAAACAATTGTACACTTTGACATGCTAGGATATGGAGAAATTAATTTAGAGAGGCCGTACACACTGCTTTCCCCAAAACGATATTTCAGATTTTAGAGAATATCATTTGTGCATTGTCCAATACAGAAATGTCTAGAGTACACTGAAATATAAAGATTTTAACTTAGGAATTCAAAATGGTATAGACTCATATGTGTACTAATATTCAAAAGGCAATCATGGTCCTTGATATATTCTTGGCGAAAACCTCTTTAACGATTATCAATTGGATTTATTTTTCTTATGAGTTTCGAAAATCGCATTTTCTGCGTCGGATAGTTTTACAGATACTGGTTGATATTATGAGGTTCGTGGTATTTAGGCCATTAGGCTATTCTATTGTGCAAATACAGTTACTGTGAATAAATAGAACTAACGATAGCGTGCTTTGAACTACGGTTACACAAATGATTAAATAATTGAAATTTCTAAGCAAGACAAGCAATTACTGACTAAACACGGCAAAATCTAGGTTTAGAAAAATGCTGAAAACTGCTGAGAAATATTTTCCTTTCATTTTAACTTAAAGAAAGGCACCCAAATTGGTTACATTTAAATACCTAGAATGTGAAATCCTTGGTTTTGTTTTTCATTTCTCTTTTGGTTTATAGTAATTTCATATTATTTCGAGATTTAGATCTTTATGGTTATTAATAATAATTTTACGTTTGGTCGCATTAATAACTTTAATCTGAAGGCGATTGAATAGAACATGCTGTTAAACTTTTTTTTCTTTCAACAACAGCCGTTTAAAAAAGTAGTCTTTATTCATTCATTTTAATATAGTCTTATGGCGGTTTTGGATGTGTTGGATATTATAATCGTCGAGTCCCCGAAAGAGGGCAGCAGCTTTTTCGGTACTTAAAGTGACACATACCATACGGGTCAGTGTGGCATTCTACCGCGATATAGAAATCAACGGGAAACCACCACCTTACCTGCCAAGTACACAGCGTACTTAGATTGCTCTCAAAATGATGGCATCCTCTGAAGTAAAACATTCCGGAGTTAAAGTATTCCCTCATTCCGATTTCCATGATAGGACTACTTCGAGGGCTGTGATCGTCAATTTCAAACGAAGAGTCGGGAACATTTTACGAGCAGGAGCATGGAATGTTAAAAGCAAGAAGCAAATACGTAGGTTAGAGAATTTGAAAATTGAAATGGATACTTTGGCATTAGAGATAGTAGGGTTTAGTAAGTTCGGTAGTTTGAGGCGGGATATTTTTGGAACAGAGACTTTAGGATAACTCATACAGGATCAGAGGGGGATAGGTATTCAGAAAAAGACAGAAAACTACCTACAAAAAACAAAAGGGTACTCATAATTAGATTAAAATCTAAACCGGTAAATACAGTAATAATACAAGTATACATGCCCACCTCTAGCTACGGTAAGGAGGAAGTAGAGCGATCTACAAAGATATCAAAGACACTAAGATTCGCAAAAGGACATGAAAATTTAATAATTACGGGGGATTTTAATATAGTGGTAGGCGAATGTAGGTAAGGAACGGTAGTAGGTTCATTTAGTTTGGACACAAGATACGACAGGAGAAAGAGACTGGTAGAATTTTCCGACAGAAAACCATTTAACTATCATAAATAAATTATTTCAACATCATGCTAGAAGACTATACAAATGGAAGATGCAAGGAGACATAGGGAGATATAAAATAGATTACATTCTTTTTCGACAACGGCTTAGAAATCAAGCAAAAGACCGTAAAGCTACCCAGAAGCAAGTATAGATACTGGTCACAACATAGTAATTACGAAACCGCGCTTAAATCAAAAATTTTAGAAAAAGGAACGTAAAAATGCACTTTGACAAATTAAAAGATAAAATTATCCACAGAAGATCCGATAAAAGGTCAAAGGAATTGCTAAAAGACATCAGGAAAATTTCCGATACAAAACAAGTAGGAACAGAATGAAATACCATTAAATCCAGCTTAGACTTTGCGGGCATAAATTTCTAGATTACAAACAAAAAGAAAATAAGAAACCGTGGTTAACAAAAAATATTCTGAATTTAATAGAAGAAAGGCGAAAATACAAAAGCAGACCAGACTAACCAGGGAAACAAAAACACCAAACCATAAATTGGGCAATTGTTCCCAAATGCAAGAATGCTAAAGACAATGCATTGATAAAAAGTATAAAGGCATACAAAGTAAGATGGAAATACAGACGAACTATACAAACTAATTAGAAGGAATTTTAGGGATATAAAACCGTATAGCAAAAATAAAAGGGACGTGGAAGGAAACATCATTATAGGAAATGTAGAAAAAGTAGATAGATTGCAAGAATATATAGGCATTTTCTTTACACGACAGAAACTAGAAATACTCGAACAGGACGCAGACGTTGAAAAGGGTAGCAAGGGGATATATACTTAGAGATGAGTTTTAATTAGCATTATAGAGTTTGAAAAATAATAAGACACCGGGTATACATAAAGTTCAAGCAGAAATTCTAAAAAAACGATCGACAAACAGTAACAGAACGTATCTTTCAACTTTTAAACTATATGTATGACGCGAGATATTGTGATAGACCTCCCTGTTATAAATCGTTAATTATTAATTCTAGAGGATTCTTGTTATTTATACACTTAGGGATAAATGTATCTTGGAAGTAGTGTCTAGCAGGTACGAATGTTTAATATGATGGAACGCAGCATTTTAACTGCGGGGGAGGGGGAGGGTTGCGCTGGCCCACGGACGATTGAAAAGAAGGTAGTAGAGGTCAGACGCTTAACAGGTGAACATGTTGATATAAATTTAATTGTACTGAAAGTGTTTGAAATAAAGTCGGGAATGGTGCAAATGCATCATTAAGTAAGCATTCTATATTCATTGATAACAACGATGTTACAAGGACTTAGTTTTATAGTGGGTATGAAACATTAATGTCCACAATATTTCTATAAGCACGTGCTACAGTGGTAAACACTACCGTTTAAAATGATATGTGTACCGGTGGTCAGATAAGTATTGTGGGATACTGCCTGCATTCTGAATTGTGTGTTAAAAGTTGGTGTTGTGCTGTTGGCCTTGACATCATCTGCTACTGAAAAAGCAGGCCACCGTGGGATTACAATTTCGCTAATTTTGTTGACGCCCATTGGATCAAAGGGTAAGTGGAAAGATTATTGCTGTAATTTTACGACGTTTCACTTAAACGAATTATTTATACGATCTAGAATAGGGTTTATGGTAATAAGCGACTGATTTAGTTTATTATGGGGTATAATTTGCTTATTTCTGATTAAGAAAGAGTTCATTAAATACAACATTGTTTATTCACTGAACTAAGTTGTGTTTTATTTCCATTATTAGTGTTGTATGAGAACCAGATACTAATATTTGTAACATTTATGAACTAAATATTTGGCGCCGTGGGATTATTAAAATTGTTTAGTGTTTTGCACTAGTATACTATCAAATTAAAGGGTCTTATTAGCTTAAAAGTGGGGTATGCCCACAGCCTGTCACAATATCCAAAGATGTCAAACATAACACTATTGTCACTATACTAGAAAAGAGAAGTGCGGATAGATATGAAATTTTTCAAACAATAAGTTTGACAGTACATGTGTCAAAAATATTAACTAGACTTTTACAAAGCCGAATGGAAAAACGGGCTGAAGAAATACCAGGAGTAGATAAAATTGGGTTTAGGTGAAACAGGTGTACAAGGGAGACCATTTTAGCTTTAAGGGTGATATTGGAGAAGACAGTAAGGAGAAAGCCTGTAGATGTATGGTTTGTAGATCTGGACAGAGCATTTGACAATGTAAAATGCGAAAGAAATGTTTGAAGCGCTTAAAAATATAGAAATGAGTTATACAGTTAGACGGATAGTACATAGCTTATTCAAGGGGTAAATGACTGTAATTGAATTAGAACAGGAACTTAGAGAAGTAAATATTAGTAAGAACTGAAACGAGAATCTGTCTCATCTCCCGTTAGTTCTTATCTTATATACCGCAGAGACAATAAATTCTGTCAAATGCAGAAAGACATTTGGAATATGCAGGAATGAGCGATTGATTTGCTAAGATGTGCAGATGATATAGCGGTGTTAGCAACTAGCAAGGAAGTGTTAGAAGCAGCTCTTAATAAAATGGAAACAGTACTAACAGAGAAATACGGTACTAAAATTAACAAAAATAAAACTAAAGTACTAGTATGTAAAGGAGTGGTAAATAAGTCAAAAACCAGTATAAAAATAAAAAACGAAAACTTACAATTGGTTAAAGATTTTTACTATCTAGAAAGTCAACCAACAGATGATGGAAAATGTGTATAGGATATAAAACATAGACTAGCACAAGGCTGTGCTGGATTTAACAAGAAAAACAACTACTATGTTCAAGGGCAACAAACATAGTAACGATGAAAAGATTGCTAAAAGCGTATGTGTGAAGCACAGCATTGTACGGCTGTGAAACTTGAACAGTAGGGAAAGTGGACAGGCAAGAATAGAAACCCTTGAAATGTGGTGCTACAGACGTATGATAAAGATATCATGGACAGACAAAGTTAAGAACGAAGAGTTTCTGGAGATAGTAGGGGGAAAGAAGAAATATCTAGAAAACAGTAAAGAATAGGACAGATATAATTGTAGGACACATACTAAAGCATGAGCATAGTAGTAGTAGTTGTAGTAATTTCAAGGAAATGTGTAGGTTAGCTCAGAATAGAAATCAATTAAGGTAAATGTCCAACCACTTCTAGGACGGAAAACCTAATCATGAAAAAGTAATTGTATTTAAACCTGATAATTATCTTAAACATCTACAGGTAGTGATTTTGTAATATGCTCAACAAATGGTGAATGTGCGAAAACAGCAAATGGAAAACTATTGTTTTGGCATTGTCTAAGTGGTGGTGGATCTTGGGAGCCATCAGGTTGCTTAAACCCCTTTGCAATACCACTGAATACCGGTGAAATAGGGCATATTTTTAGAAAACAATAGAAGGGAAAGAATGCAAAAGATGTAAAAGGAAAAGATTAGCGCAAGTCGTTACTGTATTTAACAAGAAACGCATCTGCAATGTTGGAAGACAACAAACATAGAAACAAGGGAAATATTGATGAAAGCATGTGCCTGAAGCACAGCACTGTATGGCTGTGAAACGTATACAGTAGGAAAAGAGGTCAGGAAGAAGGAAACATTTAAAATGTGGAGATCATTAATATCATTTAATAAATCGTTAATAATCTGGTAACGATGTTCCTGTTCCATAATTTAATTAAAATTAAGATTTTATATAATCTATTCACGTAAATTCACACAAAATTTAAGAGAAATGTCGTTACCATATCACTATATAAACTTCATACCAATAACTATAAATCTCTCTAAAGATTGAGAAGTCCCAGAAAACTTAGGTCAAACATCAATTTCGCGAGAATACCTGTACGTAAGTTTGCGAAACGGTTTACCGCGGGAACCATACATATTTTTGGTTTTACTGGCTTTAGCTATGTCTCTACGCCGAAAACACAAAAGCAATGTAAAAATGTCATTCTTAGCAATTTTCAAACGTTGTTCCGTACGTGAACGAAACATCGTATGAATCAGCTTAAACTATCATACACGTGACTCCATCTCGGGGGTTGCCTTGAAAGAATGAATGCTGAACATTTAAATTAGATTATTACTACGTGCGTTTGGGAAATATTTAAGGATTTATAAATGTACCAAACATACTCAAACCAACAATGTTATACGAATTGAAACCAAAATCCACATATTTGTTACAATTTAAGCGTTGTTGATGCTTTAAACTTTGCATAAGTAGGCACCATGTACAATACAAGTTTACTTTTTGCCAAGCGAAAAATACTATTCCGCGTATATAGATAATCACCCTGTATGATATAAGCGTATTGTAAATACATAGCAAATAATGTGAGCCGTATATGTAATAATAATTATTTTAATATACCTTAAGACGCATTAAATGCGAATGCAAATCGCTCAATTTCAAGGGTAAATACAAAGCCAAAAAAATGTACTTTCCGTGCATAAAAATAAATAATTTCCTGTAGTTAAAACCCCAATTTTAATCTTAATTTTGTTTTACCGTGAAAGCAAATACTTTTTATAGAAGTGCACCTCCTTTGCATTATAAAATTTTAAATTATTCATATAAATTGACTTTTGTATTACACAAATTCATTTTAAATAAAACATGTTTTCAAATTTTTGAGAGGAATATAGAAAATGCGTCATCTGTACTTAGAACAACGTAAAAATTCAATTAATAAATTAAACTTCATTCCAAGAAACAGCAAGAACGTTGAAAACCGATAAAATTGATAAGAATTATTTATTAGCTTTCGCAATCACTATAGGCAGGGCGAGCAGTAACCTTATATGTGTTAGAGAAGGACGAGTCAGTGCGTGTTACTATTATAAATCAATCACGCGAAATCTTACATCATTGCGATGTACTAGATTCCATACAAAACTAGAACAACGTAGAAGGCGTGATATTATTAAGATAAATTGTATATAAACCGGAACTTTCATTAAAAAGATTCATTCATGAATTCGATCGCAAAAATGTTATTTTGTCGCGATATTGTTGCTTTGCGAAGATGATATTTTGAGTATGCAATCTACATATCGTAATTAATAATTAAAATGCAACGTTGATGATAAAATTAAATGTAACCTGCATATAAATATAAAAGTTATTAAATGTAATGAACATGGAAAATTTTTCAAGATAAAACACTACTTAAAAATTAACTTAAATAATTAAGCCGAAAGTGTATATTGGTTTCTAAATGGAGATTTTATGCATGATTTTGTAAATGGGATTTGACGTCAGTTAATAAATGTAAGCCGAAGATATTTAATGCTGATAGTTACGAATTAGTGAAGCGCTTTGTGGATTTTTGCAAATATTACTTTTAAAATATTGTTTGTAGCTGATGTTTGAATATTTGTCATTTAAATTTAAACTGGGATAAGACCTAATCATTTTATTTTTGTAAAGATTTTTACAAGGAAAGTTTGTGATCAGAGTGCGAAAGACTGATCATTTTTATAGACAATCCGTCAAGGACTTTTTTTGGCCAAAACAAACCTTACAAGCGTGGGAATAAAAAGCCAGGTAAACTATCTACAAGAGAAGAAATGTAAGTTTTGTAAATTTTAAGCAACTATAGGTGAGAACATTTTTGATAATTAAGTACTTGTTAGGAATAATTTTATGCTTGAAAAAGGTTGTGCTCTAAATGTTCTATATTCTTTTGTAAGAAAGAAAATATTTTTGACCGTATAGATACTTTGCGATATTTCCGTTGAGCTAGCCAGGCAAAGTTAGAAAAAAAAGTAAGCCAACAATTTCAAATTTTACAATTTGCTGTATCTATATCGCGCATTCAAGCGAGGCGTTGTCACAGCAATATATACATATTGGAAAACTGCACATGGCAAGTTGATTAATACTATATCATTAGCTTTTATGATGAAACAATAACTTAGACTTCTATGCAAAGCTTCAATTATCATTTCAGATCAAGCTAGTAGTTGAAAAATGGAAGGTAGAATGTCCCAGACTGGATTCAAACCTACATCTTAGGCTTTCGCGACCCATGCGTTTTCCAATTACGCCACCGAGACGGGTGGAAAATTAAATAAATCTAAATCATATACACAACCACATATCAATCTAACTTTCAATTATGTTTGGCGTCTTTGTCAATCATATTTAACAGTTTCAGGGTCAGATATAGACAGTAAGCTACCCTCAAAATTAAAACGCATGCCAACTATTAAATATACATATTTGATAATTGAAAAAGATAAGTTGATTAATACTAAAGTATTAGTTAATCAGATGAAATAATAACGTAGATTTCTATGCAAAGCCCAATTTCAAATGGAGCTAGTAATTCACACCTTTATGTTAGACTTCCGCGGTACATGCGTTTTCCAATTACGCAACCGAGACAAAAAAAGCTAGAAGGAAAGGTATCACAAAACCTTTTTAGCGACACCTAACGCAGGCCGTTGTCACAGTAATATATATATATATATATATATATATATATATATATATATGTATATATGTATATACACCCCGAAAGCTCTCAAAAAATGGCGATTTCAGATTTAAATATCCGAGCGTTAGTGTTAGAAGCTTTATTTATTTGCCCAAACACGCACTATAAATTTAAAATTGTTTCAATAGAATAACCCCGAAAGCTTTTTATTTCTATATAAATTTAATACCTTTGCGTAAATAATTTAAATAGTATATATAGACATGATATTTTTATGCGTGTCGGTAGCGCAACATTAAAGCTCAAAGCTACCACTCTGAAAGTCCTGGATTTCAAATTCACGAAGTAGCATGCGTTTTTTGTTTACTACTATTGCGTGATGAATTGAAATAGCATTAATAGAAGGGTGGAATATTTAGACTAGAGATGTTTCGCGGTTCCCATGTAACGTAGTCGACGTGCTTTAAGACGTTCCTGCATTACCATTGGTTGTTCAGGGAGTATGATCTATAACGGTGTACTCTATATGCAAAGTAGCGACATGAGGTATTTAGAACTTACTTCAGCACCATCATGAAGGAAGACGAAGCCTATTTACACGAGCCCTTCAGTATGTCCCCTCTCTGTAGTGAGGTTTATTTGCGATTATTACTATTGTAGTATAACTGCGATAATGTTACGTAATTTAAATGATATATTTATGTATAAAAAAATTGAATAATTAAACACAAGTCGTTAAATATCGTATTAGTTCGCCGTAAAGAAATGGACGACATACAATATTAAAATGACACGACGTTCTAACGCAGTTAAATGGTTTCAAATGCCGGATATAAAAAACTCAGGACATATTTACAAGAACAAAACTAAACAAAAAAATTATACGAAGAAAGATAAGGAAAAATGTACAACGAAGGTAAAAAACAGAGCTTAGCGATAGGGCGCTTCAGCTCACTTGTGCTGTTTTGAGAGTGACAACCTTAACGACAACATCTTCAAAGAATTATTGAAGTGGTAGAACGTTATCGGCTTTAACTAGCACCAAGATATCTACCTGAACCAACGGAGACGTTTTGTGGCGTTTGGACCGTTGTTGGAGCGTATGCAAAACCTCCTTACACCACTGAGACCAAAAAACTTGATGAATTTCTTTCAGCAATTGCCAACAAGACAGGCAGTTGAGCGGAAGGTCATAAAGGATAGGTTCTGGAATAGCTACTAAAGGGGCCAAGGTCAGAAAGTGACCTGGTATCAGGCAACTCAGGTCGTCGAGGTCACGGCTCGTGGGGGTGAGAAGACGCCAGTTTAAAAATGTCTCAATCTGAACAAAGACAGTGGCTAGTTTTCTGTAGGTCAGAATTTGTTTACCTATGTTACGTAGAACTATAGTTTAAACCGACTTCACACCTGACTCTCACAAACCACGAAAGTGAGGCGCAGAGAGTAGTTTAAAGTGCCAAGAAATATGTTCTTTCGCGACAGCTGACTGCGAGAGAAATTGACTGTGTTTATGAGCAGTCCCAAAATTTGGGTTGCGATCGCTGTGGAGATGATAACAGCGATCACGCCTGCCAATATGTCGGCGTAAAGCAGCTAGAAAGGCGTCGATTGACATATCAGAAACTAATTCAAGATGGAGTACATTGATTGCTATGCATATAAAGAAAATAAATATGCTTTCAACATTTTAGCCACTCTTACTCGAAACAAGGTAATGGAGAAGAGGCTAGCAAAGTCAAGAGCGGAAATCAAAACGGACTTGGCTCGAGTGATTTGGCATGGAAGAATGTGGCTCATAGGAGACTGCGATGCGATAAGATTAGTCTTCCAACAAATTACATTCTGGCTGAATTTAATTAGAGAAAACCTCCCTTTTAAATCGCTCATAGGCGTCAATAGACGATGCGACTATACCAATTATGGCATCATGTTGAACAAAAGGCGCCAATCCATGTATATTGATCGCGAAACATCTAACGGGCTTGGTTCATTTACACCTTTGTGCGCAATGTCAAAGATGTCTTGATGCGAGTTTATTGAACTGTTACGTAAAAACTGCATGCGTTTCAGTTTCTCCGTCGTAACTAATTATATAAGCTAATGAAAACAGAAGCTAAAACAAAATCAAACTTACCCATATAGCAAATTTATTAGAAATGAAATCGTAATACTCGCTATAATTAAACTACCGAACGAAGGCGACGTTAAGTAAGTCCGTAAACAACTCAAATAAAGCAAAAAGTTAAATGTAAAAATACAACTATTAATTACTTGCACCTTATTAAGACTGATAACAAATACTTTAAAATAATAAATTGAATCAACTAAATTTAATATGCGAAACAAATATTCGCCAGGCTACAATCAAATAGAAAGCGATACAACTTGATATGCGGCGAGTATTTTAGCAAATAATGCAATTACTTCTGAAGTAGCTTGTTGGTACAATATTTATATCCGGCTCGCAAAGGCTTAATGTCCTGCATTAACTTCGATAACCACAGTTATAAGCGGAACGTTCAACTACTTACCAGTAATACTTCAAATTTAAGCGGCGGCGGCAAGACCAGGAACTGTCGACCTTATGTGGAACTTAAACGTTAATATTTTTATAGCACCATAGCTACGATCAGACCAGCCTTTTTACTGCTGTCGCGGAACACCACAAAACAAGGTACTTGTGGGTTAATCGCGGTAAAACCCATAGATTATGGTACATGCACGACGGAGGGAAAAAACCTGCAAACTAAATCTTATGCGACAATTTAAACTAATTTGAACTATAATTATAAACTAGCTAACTAGCTGCTTCTTACTGAGTTTCATATAAAATAGTTAGATGTAAAAAGTCTCACAATACTGGCGAAGAGCATACTTTGCCAGCTGCCATTGAGATTGTAGAAACTATATTTAGAAATAGTTTTACCAAAGGATTGCAGTCCATGTCTCTATCATATGATACTGCTGCTTGTCGAACTAGTGAGTGAAATACTGTTTTCAGTCAGCTTAACGAGGCAACAGGCAACAACTAAAATTTTCTTTTCATTGCCTCTGTACAATTTTGGGATGCTATGTCAGCCGTAAAAAAACTTCTTTTATGTAAACTAATAGAACTCAAAACAACACATTTATGTTATTTAATATTTTAAATAATTTTATAAATGTGAAAATATTGAGTGGAAAGATTGCATCGTAATATGCATTAGTGGTGTTCATTCAATATCTGTAATATTCAAAATAAACAAGTACCGGGGGAAACGAAAATCTTCTCTGTGTGCTTGGACAATTGCATGATCCACATAGAAGCTCTGGCTTTTAAAGAAATGACCCTTGGTTCAAATATTGTGCTAATTACGGTTGAAACCGTAGTGAATTGTATAAAAATAAGTCCCTTAATATCTGGAAGTTTTCTGCACTTTGTAATGACATGGCGTTGTATTTTATATCGAGACAAGTTGTTATCACGTTGAAAATGTTTGCAACACGTTTATGAATTAATAGCTGAGATCGCCGTTTTTTTATAAGAAGGAAGCCGAATGGAAGTCAAGACGTTTTGAGATGGTTTATTGATGACCAAATTTTCCACTTGGTTGATATATTTAAGAAACTATATACTATAATTCCTCGACTCCAGGAAGCAAATACACATATGTTGGAGTCGTGGAGCAGTAATTTAAAGCAAAAAAAAAATTACAAACGTTTGCGAACGTGGATAAATATGTTAAAATTATAAGGCTGAAGAACAATATATTATTGTAACCATTGAAAATCATTTAGCCATGCTGGCAAAGAATTTAGAAAGTATTTTCCTGCAGATGACAATTTGGTCGAATGTTATGAATGGGTTACGGATCCACTTAGAATTAATCTAAAAGAGCCTTCAACTTGCCAATTAAAAATCTTCATAGACTTCACGGCAAGTAGAGAGATCAGAAACAATTTAGTAATAATTTTGGGCAGGAGCGAATGATGGTTTTTCTATACCGAATGCAAGAGCTTTGAAAACAAGATATAGATCTTGATAAAGTATAAAAAAACAACTCTTGAGTATCTATTTCTAATATTAAACTATTTTCTGGAAATCTTTGTTCTACAAGACAGGCCCAACGAAATTGCCAATAATTATTAAACTTGTTTTTAATTTAATATTGCTGTTAGTTATTAGATACATTGTGCATTAGTGATACAGCAGCACTATTTATAAGTGTATTATATCATTGTAAATGTATGTCTTATTTTTTATTATGTCAGAATGTATTTTGTACTCTTCTCCTTTCCTTAAACTAATCAAAGTTTTTTTAAATAATATTACCTTTTCCACATGCACCACCTCCCCATTAGTGTTAAGACCCCTCTCCAAGAAGACGCACCTTCTTTCCATAAGTTGAGAATCGGTCTTGCACAGTACAATAAATTTATATTGGTAATTATCAAGTAAATCTGTAAAATATCATTATACAATAAGCCTGCTACTGCGCGGTCTTTAAGGATATTTGCGACATTAATTGTCCCATATTGGCAAGCACTTTTAATTTATACAAGAAAAGGTTTTCCGAACTAACTATTCGAAAACAATTTGTAATTAAATAACACGTCACTTTAAACCAGCATTTTGACGTTCATGTTAAAAGGTCGTGGGAAGATTTACAAACAACTGTTTAGTAGAGACAGTCATCTAAGGAACAAATGGATTTGTTACGGATTGTAGGAGAAGCGTTTTCCGAAAGACCGCGTGCAAATTTTACTTTAAATTTGTTTGCGCAAATTATTTTTGCACGAGTGGATGAAATAGTGCTCGGCGCTGGTCTACTATTTAATCCAGCTGTAATATTTGGCTTTAGATATATACATTTAATTTTCAAATCACGAAATATATACCCGAAATTGTTTCTGTTTAGATATAAAATTTAATTTATTTTTCTTAAATTTGTGAAATTATTTACATTGTTACTAATATATGTTAATTACCCGTTACTGATTTATTTTTCTTCTTATCGTTTACTCTTGTATCAATAGCGAGGTATGCTACACTTCGCAGTCGTACTGCGAAGTCTGTTTTTTTTACGACGTTCTTCACGCCTTTCGAGTATTTATCATCCTTTCTGTATATTTCGCCTACTCTACTAAACCGCAAGCAACTAGCCGTTAGTTGGGAATTTCTTCACCAATCTCTGTCTTACCATCAAGCTCTTTTTCTATTTTCTGTGGACTTCCTGTTTTTGTAGCATTCTTGTTTTCCATACAACTCTTTTCATAATATTTCTTAGAACATCCCTTTTCAAGCAATTGATAGAACCCTAAAACATCATTGGGAAAATAAAACCACTTTTAAAGGCATCTAGAAACTATTCAAAATGACTTGACTATATGCTTGGGGTGTGTCATTATAAAATTTTTCAAGAAGTTGAAGAGACCGTTGGCAGATGATTTGTTAGAAGGGACCGCTGATATGTCAGTCTCTAATATATTACAGAAAATGACGTTCTCATTGAATGGTGTTGAAATATTCTAAAACACGATGCAAAATCGTTTTCAGAGACCATTCTCGCACCGAAAAAAACGGTATTCTAAAATGTACTCCAATTGTAGTAAATTTTACTACAGATTGTGGTTCCATATGAACTAGGAACAAATTATTGTAATTTTCACCAAAATTTTGTAGTAAATTATCATATGACTTATCAACATACACTATAGTAATTTTTCGGCTTAGAGTGTAGTAAAATATTCAATATTGTGTATGGTATCATTTCATATATTAAGATTGTATTATTTAAATATTTCTCTAGTTACTATTAAAACATCCACTAATAAAATTTGGTAGAGCTTGTTGTAATAATTCCCAAATTTATATTAAAAAGTACCACAAAATAGTTGCAATTTATATTTTAAATTGCAATCATTACAATCTTAAATTGAAATTATTAACAATTGATATTCTCATCTATACCATTTTATACTGTAATTTTAAATATTTTATACAGTAATCCATACAATCTTAAATTGTAGTTTGTACAATTCTGAATTGCAATCTTCACTATTTTATATTATAACTGTAAGGAATTGAAGCACACGCAGAAAAAAGCTTTATATACATTTCAAGTTTTGGGTATTTGAATAAAATATTGTGCTGTAACTATTGTTACTAAATTACTAAAAAAATGTTTGTTGGTTCCGATATATCAAGCAGAATACTTCCTTCACTTTATAAAAGCGCAGCGCAACAGTAGGCAATAAATACTACCAAAACTTGTCAAATTGTACCTGTCTCGTACATAATAGAATAGTTAAGGCTTTTGGTTTCAAAACTCAGTAGGAGGTTTAGACTTTACAGTAGGGTTTCAACTATTTCAAAACCACAAATGAATTAAGGCATAATGTATGTTCGTTTTGGATGCCTTACAAACATTTGCTATTTTGCTGAATTATTTCAGATTTAGTTATCTAATAGAGTAGAATATCAAGAAAGTATAGACTATTTAATTTTATTTAGCGCTATAAAATATGAATAAAGGACATACTGCTACGCTATTTAATTTTAATTTTAAAAAGTTAAAACTATTAGTCTGACCGAGGCTAAAATAGGGAAAGACCCTCTCATTAGAAAAGTTTCGGGCTGTGTACACGAAATTATTTCAATAAAATCTAAAAACAAAGTATTCTCGTGCAAAAATTAATATAATATTCAGAAACATAAAAAATTACAGCTGAGCGCTTTCGGCGTTAGCCATCTTCGGTGCCATGTCCCATTGTTTTAATGAAACCGACTCCGTCAACGACGTAGCCAAGATGTAATCTATAATTATTGAAACAATTAAACTTTTTTAGTCTTTTATTATGTGATATTAGTTAAGAGTAGGGTATAATTGGCAATACTGCCGCCTCTTTTGCTCCCAAATCCCTCATTTGCTCCCACATTTACATGTAAATCCCCATAAGGAGCAAATGAGGAGGAGCAACTCTTTCCTTCCTCATTTGCTCCCACATCTAAACCAAATAGTTTTCTTCGACTAACCATTTTTCATCTGAACCAAAAAGTTTTCTTCGACTAGCCATTTTTTTATCTTTCATCTGGACCAAATAGTTTTCTTTGTCTAGCCATTGCATCTTTCGAGATAAACCTATCTTGTTTGGTATCAATTAACATTAGATTTTTCTCAGCTACCCGAATCTTTAAGAATTTTTAAGATATCATCACCGCCAAGGCAGCTATCCTGATTTTAAGATTTCTTACCTGTAGCGACTTTTGAGCGTTCTTATAAATTTTTCTCAGCTACCCGAATTTCTAAGATTTTTAAGATATCATCACCGCCAAGGCAGCTACCCTGATTTTAAGATTTCTTACCTGTAGTGACTTTTGAGCGTTCTTATAAATTTTTCTCAGCTACCCGAATCTCTAGGAATTTTTCAGATTGCATCATCCCTAAGGAGCTACCCCAATTTTAAGATTTTGTACTAAGATCAATTTCTAATCACCTCTCCTTTTAATATCTACAATCCTTTAACCAAACACGTAGCAGTATTAACATAAATTAAGCATGCGAAAATTTATTTTATCCAATTTACAGTTTAATAAACTAATTACAATTTTTACAAAGCATAACATTATTTCCGGTGTGTACCGAATCCAACTAGTTTAACCTGTAACAAAAAGATTAATGTGTTGTTTAAATAGAGCTATAACAAAAAGAGATTAATGTAAAAAGAGGAAACGTGTTTTCGGTTAATAAGACATATTATCGTTAACCTAACAATATGTTTTACCGTCCAGCGACACCACGTGGAGGTAAACACATTCCAATGTAATGGGTTTTAAATAGGAAAGTACGCTAAATGCTAGTCAATTAACAGCAATTAAATATTGCTTACTGACCTACCTTAATTAGGTTGCTGTACTATTAGGAATGATGTTTAAGACCTCGTACGTATTTTCCGGATTATATGTTGTATTCTTTTTTTATTAAGTAATCGAATAAATCGTTCTTTCTGCTTCCAAAGAAACTCGGGCACCCAATCGTCGAGACTGGCGTTCTTTATGCGATAGCTAGCCATACGGTTGTTAAACGCTGTACTAACCATTTCTACACCATCGTCGCTAGTAGCGGTAACTGTGGCATTTTTATGTCTGTTGCTTCTCAAGTGTGCGGCATATGTATTCTTTTCCATTTCGAAATCGCATACTTTACACATAATTCGTGGTTGTTTCGTACAAGGTCCTTTAACAGCTGGCGGAGCTGAACGTTTAAGGCTTAATGACATACCGTGCTGTTTTTCCTTGTGTCGCAGTAAGTTGTCCATTCTCGTAAAAGCGAAACCGCAAGTCCCACAGTTTAAGTACTTTGCTGCGGACGGCTTAACCGTGGACGATGTTACACCACGACATTTGTTCTGGTACCGTTTGAGAGCATTTTTCCAGGTATTTTAGTCCCCCGATCGCACTTAAAAACGTTTGCAGATACCATTTTAGTACAAAACAAAATCCGCACTATAAGACTTGACTTGTAAGCGAACTAACTTATAACTAAAAAGTTTACTCCAGCGTACCTGCTTATGTTCCTTATAGAATGCAAACCGAAGGTTTCCGAAGACCACCGAAGGAAGTTGAGGATTCACCGGGGAACTAAATGACGTCATGATCCTCGCAGCTCGTCCAATACATTTAGCACCAATGTATGCGCCCGGTTCGCTTTGTCCATGCTGCGAATGCAGTTAGTAGAAACACCAGAAAACGTCTTCCATGTTATACAGATCGCATGCATATTAAAAATCCAAAAGGGTGGTAGCACACGCACACAAATTGGGTGCAAGTCGTGCTGTAGAAGATGCAGTGCTACTATAACCAAAAACACTTTAAACCATTACTAAGAAAATACCAACTTGTTGTCTACAGGATACTTACAACAATTTAATTTTAAATAACTTCTACGTCATATTTTAGGTGGGCTTGAATATTTTCCAAATGAATCACCAAGCGAAAGTATATGCTTAGCAGTATTAAATTAACCATTAATTTTTTTTACGACCATAGTTAATTATAGATTAAAATTTAATTTGTGCACGTTCGAGCTTCTCGTAAACTAACATATTTTATAGCAACAATGCGCTGTATAATACATGCATACCCTTCTCTGCGCTACTGCTATTCTTGTAATTGCTAGAAAAAGTCAATCTCCTTTTTACTGTTAGGATGCAAAGCACCATTTTTTTTCTTATACTTTCTATAGCACATCGCGCACTTTTTCGTCTGATAATTATGCTTCTGTAGGCTTTTACACTTTCGCATAGCGGTCAATCGCACGTAATGATTTCTAGAACCGGTAAGTACTCGATATCGTACAAATAGAGAATTAGATGCTCGATGTCCGTCAACTTCCAATTCCCTCGTAAAAGGTAGAAAAAACTCAGTCAATCATCCATTAAACTTCAACCCGCTACCGTTTTGATAATTTCCAAACATTTTTCGAACGACAATGGGCTGAGAATTTTTAAACCTCCGGGGGATCTTTAAGTCGTGATCAATTACACATCCGAGCTACGCGTAAACTAACATATTTTGCAGCAACTGTATAATACATGCATACCCCTTCTCTGCGCTACTACTATTCTTGTAGTTGCTTGAAAAGTCAGTCACCCTTTTACTGCTAGGGCCGCTAAAGCACCATTCCATACTTTATTTATAAGTGTAGCACATCGCACACTTTTTGTCGGTTAATTAAATCTTTGTTTATGTAGGCATTTACACTTTCGCTTATTTAAACATCTAATACGACCGATTAACCACTTTCGATTATTCTAACGGAGACCACCATACGCACCGTTCTTTTTGAATCCAACGATCCTATGGGCTTCCACGCACTAACACCTGACGTATTTTTCTTACTATTTGTTAAACAAAAACCACCGGTATCACCATTGTGGACGTAAACAGATGTTTGTGGATGTCTACGAGAGTACGTAACCATATACATTAACCAGTCTAAGCTATTTTATTTAGTCCACGAAAACTACTATTTTTCTAAACCACAATTAATAATCGCCTTTATAGGTTTAACATTTCGACCATTACCCAATGACTGGTGCTACGTACATGGAAACTTTAATTTCTTATTGGAGAGAATTCTTATTCTCCCGCGCACTGCTGCGTAGTTGCATGCCTACCCCTTTTGGAGGTATATGCTCGTTATAGGTTGTAAGACCCTCGGTTTTACTTAACTACAATTCGTGAGATCCCTTTAATCTTTTTAACCGTATCTTTCTCGCCTACAATACAGTAGGACTTAGCCCTATTACCAACAAATTCTAATACTGGATCCCCATTAAATACGTCTTTAATTTTCCCTACAAGTTTTTATCGAGAAGTGTTATATTGTATTTATTATACGCGGGGTAGTCACTCTTTTAAGATAAATATATTTTGCTAGGTATCAACTAATATTAAATTTTTCTAGGGACCCCAAATCTGTAAACAGATTTTAAATAGAACCACCCCATACAAAGTTATGCGTTTTAAAGACTAATTTTTACCCATCTTTATTTAACTCCATCTTTAAAACCTTTTTCGCTAACCAAGACATATGCCTTAGCCAACCATCGCCCGAGAAATCTAAAACCGCCGTGTCCCGCGAATACCACGTGGAGATAACACGTATACTCTGTCAACCAGGATAGAAGCCGGAAGGATTTGGAAGGTGGGAGAAGAACTTAAAAAATATGGAATCTTAAAACTAATATATACAAATATAAACAACTATCTTATATCTTTACGCCCCATGCGTAATTGTTGTACTATTAGGAATGATGTACCTTTTGTCATCTTCCTCGATAAGCTAATTTTATTAATAAGCTGCGTATACAAATCGTATTTTTTACTCCGGATACATACGCAGGCAAGTACTCGATACCATCCAAATAAAGAATTGGATGCTTGGTGACTGTTAACATCCGCTTCCCTCGTGTACGCCCAGACACATCCCAGCCCATGAGCACCCCTGCGCATGCACACCCCCGCCCATGCGCACCCCTGCGCGTACGCACCCCTGCCCATGCGCGCTGCCCATGCGCCCCCTCTCTGTGCGACTGCTATTTCGTGGTAACGTCACAGCCTTTTATAAATAAAGAACAATGTTATATACTATTATAAAATGTTTATTCCGACATTATACATAACAAATTTAAAAATATTTAATGCCAAGCATGGGGTCATTTAAACTTAATTTTAATACAAAGTTATACACAGAAGACAGTCCTTTCTTTATGTTTGTTTAGAGTGGCTTTAATTTTATCTAATTTTATTCGCAGCTTAAAATTTAAATCGATACCCAACTCCTCTATCTCCTTTTCTAACCAATAGTTTGATACATAGAGACCGTCTAGGTTTTCGAATTGTAAAATGTACCGAAGTTTGCCTCTATATTTAAAGTCTTTGATTCCGCCGACAACTAGATCCATTCCTTCGTGTAATTCTTGCAGCTTGCGACAATCTTTTAATCGCAGCTTTCCCACTATATCCTGCATACGTATCTTGTTAGCTTGATCGACTTCTTCTTGTCGGTATTGGAGGAAATCCTTATTCTCCCACAGACTGTTGCGTAGTTGCATGTCCACCACTTTTGGGAATATATGGTTGTTATAGGTTGTAAGACCCTCGGTTTTAAATGATCCGAAAGGTTCTTTACTAGGCAAATATACAATGTTTAACGGACCCCCTTTGCGTGTGGTGTACGCAAAGATTACGAAACCCGCATTCCTTAGTTCGTTTTTGTTATCTGCCATTTTGATAAATACGTTTTAGAATAACCTTTTAAAAAGTATACGGATTTAGTACCATCCTTTTCTGCAAGAACGCCTACATAACTAAAAGAGTCTTTCTTACTAACCGCAAATGCATACAACTTGTAGAAACCAGATGTATCTAAGTCAGTCCATCGGCACATAAAATAATCTTTTAATTCTTCCTCATTTTCTCTAATAAGATGTTCTTTGTCTAACACATCTTTGTATTGATCGCGTATTGTCGCAGTGTTTTCCATGTAGTCCAATTTTCGCCTTTTGCATCCATTTCCTCTAATTCCAGTTGTCTTTTCCTTCCACTTACAGCGTATGGTATACATAATGGGGTAATTTCCTTTAGCGTAAACGGATAGAGTTTACTACCAATATTTACGCGTTGTCGTACAACCTCTGGACGAATGTTAGGCGTATCTATCAATCCCAAGTCCGAAATTACTATTTCTTTTGGAATTGTAGAATATGGTGTGGCAGATTGTGTAAAATATGTACTACCTGCTTTAATGTAGCACTTGTGTAAGATTTTTATTTTATCTTGGACATCTTCCTATACTATCTCCAAATAATTTACAGGTAAATAGTTAAAACTAAAAGCCAAAGCACATACTTTATCAATTTTTCCTTTTCCTCTGGTTTTTGGACAACTTAATTTGCAAGCCCGTCAATTTCTTTGTATTACCATTCCCCCAATACACGTACTGTAGCAGGTTATTATACACTAAACAGCAGCTATTTTGTAGCTTGTCCGATAGCTTACTCCACATTTTGGTAAGTGGTACCGAGTACATTGGCGCCTTTAGGAAGTATAACTTACTATCTTCCAATAAGGTTAAACAGTCTTTTAAGGGTTTATACACCCGCTCCGCACTGACATAGCTTCCAATTGCACAGTTGTATATTGTCGCTTCCAATCGCGTAATACCATGTTCTTTGGCCAAAGTAGACGCAAATGTTTCCCTTAAACGTACATCTGGACAACGTAAAAATCTAGTATATGATTGCCAAGTTGTTTATTAACACCAGGACTTGTTATCTGGCACACAAATTTGTTGTAAATCTTAATTCTTGCATTGGTTGTTAGCCATGTTAAACAATCAACCCCCGCAGTTTTATCGTTGTCAACTATAATATTACACTTTTCATCGTATTCGCCCTTATAGCAAAAGTTATGGTTTGTAGTTAAATAATTACACATCTCCATCTTGCTAAATATGCCTGCAAAATCTTGGGTTACATCCATGTCAAAAGATAGAAATAATCTTTTCGACTTCGTCTAATATATCTGGTAGTTCCTCCAATAAAGTTTCCAACTTAACATCTGCTAGTTCCACTTTGTATGGAACACATATAGGATTTTGGAATTTTTATTAATGCATTCGATGTCTTCTTTTCCGATAATTTCTTTTACTCTCTGGCCTATCTTGTTACTGCTTTCCAGAGAAAACGGAAGCTTAGCTTTAACACCATGCCTAGCGGAAACAAATCGGTTGAACTTTCTTCGTAGATAGCTGTTAAATGCACCACAAATTTCTTTTTAGGATAAACATCCGTTTGTTTGCAGATGCTTGTTCGGTGTCAGAAAGGTCGCAAATTTTAACCAACATTATATTGTCACAAAATGGTTCTGTAATTGGTGTGTGTAGTCCGCCAGTCAGCATCTTTTCGCCTTCGACATAACAAATATTACCAATATCTGTCACCAGATTATTGTTGCACATATTTTCTGCCAACAGCCATAATCCAAATCGCTCATTTGTCGGTTTCACTTTATTCCCAAGAAGTTGAGAAACGTTAATCACCTTGGAGACGCTCATGTTTACCGTTCTAGCTACCGTCAAATAATAAATTGAATACGAAAATCTGTTCCCTTATGTATCCTACAGAGTGGGGCGTATATTACCGAAAATAGTCGAATATGTCGGACACCGCCATATTGCTTACATTCTCTGGTTTAGGAACTGTTTTGTTATCCGACCTAGGTCGGCAGGGTTGCGCATCAACACATATCCGGATATATGTAGGTTCCTTATATACCAAATTTAATCTCCCTGCTCACATAACCACATGACCATATGACCATATGACCACATGACCACATGACCATATGACCACATGACCACATGACCACATGACCACATGACCATATGACCACATGACCACATGACCATATGACCACATGACCACATGACCACATGACCATATGACCATATGACCATATGACCACATGACCATATGACCACATGACCATATGACCGCATGACCATATGACCTAATTGTTTTTTAATGGAAAAACTCATTAAAAAGCAATTAGTGCTAACGCCGAAAACGTTCTGCTGTTATTTTTTATATTTCTAAATATTATATTAATTTTTACATAAGAATACTTTGTTTTTGGATTTTAATGACCCTCTCAGTAAGATAATGCACCGTTAGAAAATGTTGTATCTGGTGCATAGGAAATAACTATTGTTAGTATTCCTTTTTGATATGCGAATAACAAGTTGGTTATCGGATATTACACAAATGACAGCAAAATTGATAATTTATTAAAACATAAACATCTTATATGTACTTGGACCCTAGATAAAAACTATTAATTTTTTGTGGTTAAACATTGTACAAAATACATTTCAGGCTGGTTTTTAGTTTCTAAGTAATGCGCACTTTGAAAAAATAGAAATTTAAGGTTTCAAAAACAATGGTTTGCTACATTTCCTTGGCTAACGTATTCTGAGCAGCATGGTCACAGAGCGCTTTATAAATACTGTGTGCTCTTTTTAAGCGAATTTTTGAATAAATGCAAGACAAGAAAACAAGTGTCTTAGTAAAAAAACCTTTTTGTTCTTATAAAGATGCACTAGAAAATTTTTAAAAACATGAAAAATTAAAACACTATATCAAAAGTATTGTTTTTGCTGATAATTTTCGTATAACCTTTTCTAAATTTCAATTTGATATAGTGTCGATACTTAGCAAAAACTTTAGCGAGCAGTCGGCGCAAAATCGCCAAAAAATGAAACATTATAGAAACCAAAGTTCTTTGTGGAAGATAAGAATTTCTCTTGCGTGGGACTTCAGACTGTGAATCAATAGGTCTTAATAGTCCAGTTTTGCATAATGAGGGTGCATTTGTGGCTGTTCTACGTATTCATGTTAGTGCTGTTGATCAAGTATTACAAAGACATTAGTAAATTCTGCGTGTAATGCAACACATTTTAGCCCTCAAGTACAGAATTGCATAATTTTGTTATGTGGGAATATAATTCAGAATAACCTTGTATGACAAATCAATAACTTTCAAGAATTTTCTATTTTAGCTGATGAAACTTCTGATGTTTCACGAACAAAACAATTATCATTTTCCGTGCGGTACTTAATTGAAAATCTATCAATACGAGAAGATTTTTTGGGATTTGTTTTAGTAAAAGCAACAACGTGTGACCATTTGGCTGCAGTTATAATTGATTCGTTGATAACTTTAGGATTCAATATGAATTATCTTGCTGGACAAAGGCTACGACGGAGAGGCGGCCATGTCAGGCAGTTTTAATGGAGTACAGTCGATTATTAATAGTGAGTACCCGACATCTCTATGTGGGCATTGTAGTGCTCACTTATTAAATTTAGCAATAGCTCATTCTTGTCAAAATCAATATATTAGAAATTGTATAGGAACAACTAAGTCCGTGGGAAACTTTTTTAGAGATTTCCCCTAGAAGAACGGAAATTTTAAAGGCAAATATAAGAAAAGTTTGTCAAATGCTAAATGACAAAAGCTTACCGCTATGTGTGCGACCAAGTGGGTTGAAAACCATAACATCCTTTTACGTTTAAACAAATATATAAAACTATCGTGGAGTCGCCTGAAGAAATTACCGAAATGGCAGAACTTAAAGTTTCTTCAAAGGCTACCCAATATTTAAAATGTATAACCACGGAAAAATTTGTCGTCAGTATGTTTTTTTGACTATATATTTTCACACACAATAACCCTTTGCAAACTTTTGCAAACAGTCGAATGCGATTTGTCTGCTGCGCTCGACTATATTGAGGAAATAAAAAATATATTAACACCTAGGATAAACATAAATTCGACTTTTACAAAACTTTTTTTGGAATCAAGGTATTAGAAAATATTAGCTGTGAGATAACTATCTCTAGATTAAATTCAAAACAAACAAAAAAAAACATGTAAATGCAGTCTTTCAGGTCCAAAACATCATTACAGGGTAACAGTTGCAATCCTTTTTTTTTTGATGACTTTTTAACGCATTCAGATTCACGGTTTTTAAATCGTAAAAATGTAATTAAAGATTTAAGTTGCATTTTGCCTTAAAAATGTGTAAACTCAAACTATTAAGATGATATTATGGAACAGCTAGAGATGCATAAGCAATTTTTTGATAAAGCCTCTTTACTTGGTGAATGGACGACAAGTGGCCCCATAAGTTAGAAAATGAAGATTCTACAAAAAATTCTTTACACGCAATAAAATTGTACAACCAGACAATATTTCCAAATTCAATGAGAAGTAAAAGATTAACTAGACTTGCTTTAATAAGTATTCATAAAGAAATTGAAGTACCAATTGAGGAAGTAGCCAATAGATTTGCGCTTTCGTCAAGAAAACTCAATTCTGTTTTGAAGAATATTATTTTTGTTTCTATGTTTCTTAGTAAAGTATCCCAATTTATTTATTTATTTTTAACGTCAGTAAAAATCTTTGCCATATGTGGTTATTTATCTGAAAACCATGTCGAATCGTAGATCACTGCGACATAAGATCCAATGCTAAGGGACTGCAGGTTATTTGTTATCCACGTTTTCGACAACTGCTGTACCATTCAAAATATGAATTGTTCCTGTAATAATAATGTCAAGAAAAATAAAGTAGATTTCGGATGAATTAAGCACACAAGTAAGTAAATAAATTATGAATATTAGGAAGGTAAGTTGAACAACAAATGTAAATAAATAGTGATGAAGATTAGTTGGCGAATATACGGAAAAAGTGGCACTCGACAAAAATTAGTAGATATTATATACGATTTGATTAAAGCGTGCAAGATCAATGGAAAATTGGATAGCAGAGGGCAAGTTGGAGAATAAGGTTAGAAGGAATGCCCATCGGCTAGAAAAAGGTGGAAAGAAGAGAAGCAAGAGGACGTGATAATATAGTAGCAGGATAGATTGCAGTGTATATATTTGTTTTTCCCTTGTATTAAAAGGATACTGCCACTACACTGCTGCTGTTGATTATCATCGGGGATCCGCTGTTGATCGCCATCTGAAATTTGCTGTTTGTTGTGAACAAAGATTTACTGCTGGCTATTATCAGGGACCTGCTGCTTCTGACCGTTATCCAAGATTTGGTAAGGGCTACCATTGTACAGCGGCTGTTGGCCATCATTGGAAATCTGTCGTACAACGTCATGATCGAGGATATACTGTTGATTATCATAAAAAATATATTTTGCAGTACCACTTTCAAAGGATAAGAAACCGTCAACAATATTAAAATGTTTGCAGGCTTTAAAAAGGCATTTTGTACATGACAGGTTTTTCTGATCTCAATTCTAAAGGGACTGCATTTTGCCCATACAATTTGATGTACCTTTTGAATTCCTTTCAGAACTGGTGGTTTTCCTGGCAAGTAGGATTCTCATTTATATGTGTCACCTGAACTAACTTCCATCAAGCGTATTTTAGGACATCTTAATCCAACTTTATCGATTAGGTCTTTGGTACAAGCAACATCATGCCCGTGAAGAACAATTGTATCGGCTGTTTTTTTGATGTGCCTCCTATTCCGTCCATAGGACCTTTTTCATTACCGGAAATCGAAAAATTCTACGTCTATTTTTGTATGTTGGGCCAAACCTTAGGGAGCTGATGAAGAAGTAAATACAGATTATTTTTGTTTTTATATTGTGATCCAGGACCATCTGATTGAAAATGCACAATATCGATGTTTGGTTACGTTTCATTTCTGAACTTTAAGACCGGTTCTACTTAAGCCCACACTCCAAATGCAGAATGCTCAAGGTTAGATGATAATGTGCAGAATGACTTTGTCCCATTGGGCAGGCTGTTGTTATAGCACACAACCGTGTGAAAAGATAGTTGTACTCTTGAAACAGCAAAGTGCACTGCATGTGGCTAACAGGCATACTTTGTAACTATATTCTCGGAGAAATCCATCTGTATTATGATTTCATTAGTGCTCATACATTTGTTTAAGTCCGTCATTTGTTTGTATCGATGATGTGTCTCGTACGTATGAGCTGTAATATTGTTTAGATTTTGCCAAAAGATGTGAAGAAGCTCTTTTAAAGAACAGTCGAAAGTGGCTTTTGTTGTAAGTAGTATGACTTTTCTTTTGTTCTTTATCATTCTGTCCTCTTTTCTCTTAGTCCACTGGTTGTACATTATAGATTGGTTAATGTCAAATCCGTTTAAATCAATAGTTAATTTTGCACAGCATTTCGCGCATCCTCTATACATACAATTCAGACTCTTAATACTGCAACAAGTCATATAAAAAAGTTTTATTAAAGAATTAGTGGGCAAAAGTTTCAGATAATGGAGTCTGTTAACTACTAATTCCATATTTGCATGGTCTATGCACAAACAGGTATCGCGATCAGCAGCCTTTGGAGGCACAATGTAAAAAGGCTTTACTTTCCTCAATTATGTGTAAGAGATTTTAATGTTATGTAACCTACAAATATTCATATGTAGGTTTTTTAACAAATCCAATAGGATCCTTTTTTGGATTTTAACCTTCTATTTGGTTTTGGTTTTTCTTTTTCCTGGACACATCCCACTGTTTACGTCTTGTTCAAGAAAAAGCTTTTACAAGGATACCAAGGTTTAGTTTCTTCGGGCCGTCTTTTTTTTTCGGAATTTGTAACAGCTTTTTTATACATCTTGTAAGACACTAAAGAAGAAACTTCTGTAATCATTTTTTTTCTTGAGTTCAATAAGTAAAATGAATTTTGAAAACTGGCGTTGTTTTATCAGATTTGCTTTAAGTTCCGCCTCCATTTTTTTCAAATATGTTATTAAAATATCTGGAAAGTCTTTTTTTTACAGAATTGTGCACCTTAACGTTTCCATATGGCAATTTAATTTTTGTGTCAGGGGACGGAGGTGACTGGGGTTTTACAAATTTCTTAAGTCTATTGTATCTTATTTTGTAGCGCTCTGCTCATTTACGTTGCACATCTTCTCCTTTTTTTGTTCTTAACAATTCATTGTATACCTTTGTTCTTGAAAGTATTTTTTCTTACGACTCACAGCCTTTTTTCGAAGAACCGACCCTGTCGGGTAAAACGTTTGGCAACTCTACTTGGATCTGTTACTGGGACGACTAGGCGGAATATCTTCTAATATACTCTTTGGTTTAGCAGCTAACTTTAACTTTTTCCGACAACGTCTTATTCTTTCTCTTGTGTGATGTTTTACTTTCCTAGCTTCTCGTTCTGTCATATTTGCTACATTCTTCCAAAGTTCTTGTTCTTTTTTTGCTATTTATATTTTCTATCGTAATTCCTTTTTGCCTCCAACTGATCATCTTGCATTTTCTGTCTTCGTTCTCTTTGCCTTTCTCTGTTATAAATCCTAATTCCATAGGACCTCTTTTTTCCTTTGACAGGATTTTTTTGTAGTGTACATGATCTGCAAGATAAAAGTAAAGCTGTTCTAAATCGATTTTCAAATTTTAATTAGCAACTTAGTGTAAAAAATACATATGAAACCCGGCATTGAAGAAGATATATAGATTTTTTATTTAAAGACCAAATAAAACTTGAAATCAAAATTTAAAAACAATAGAACATATTTCAAAAAGCATCTACATGACGGAAGTAGCGTCGATCAAATATTTAGCAGCACCGGTCGCATAAAAATTGACCGTCGCTACTGTGACCGCCGCTACAAGGTGCGGAATAATAAATAATTACTACACAGTCCGAGATTTTACCACCGCGATATTAGTTTATGGGAATCTTGCCCAGTAACTGCCCGCAGATTTAATATTGATAACCTATCATGAGAGTATTACTCTTTAAACAGTGCGACCGGTGTGACGTTTTAAAAACATAAAATCTTAAATGACACAAATATTCAATAAGTTCATAATCATAATTAGGTCTTCGGTCCTGGAACTGGTTAGACGCATACTCTCATTGTTTCCTACTCTGAACTAACCTACAGATTTCCCTGAAATTTGCACAGTCTGCATCTATCACTATCTGATCTAGGTCTACATCTACCTCTTTTTCCTACTTCTGCTTGTAATATATCCCATACTATTCCCCAAAAATGCCTTACAACGTACTCTGCCCTTCTATTTCTTTTATTTTTTTACCACAGGTATCTTTATTCCCTTACTATTTCTGTAGCCTATTTGTTATTAACTTTGTCTGTCGTAGCTATCATCCTTATACATCTGAAACACAAAATTCCAAAAAACTGCTACCGTTTTTCTGTCTGCTTTTTCTACCGCCCGTATTTCATAGGCATACTGTGCTGTGCTCCCCACATATGCTTTCAACAATTTTCTTCTTGTTTCTATGTTTGTTGTTTTTGATCATAGGGGCTGTTCTTTCTTCTTAGATGCAGTTCCGTCCCCTCCTATTGTTTTAAAACTATATACCTTATTTCTCCGACATTCAGTGGTTGTGAAGGGTGGTAAACAGCCTGTGGCCGCCAAGTTTCCATAACACTTGAACATTTGCCGATTTAATATTTTTTCCAATATATCTTTTTGCACAGTCAACATTAGTTGCAGATATTTCACAACCACCACCTGTAGTTGTTTATAATAAGCATGAGATTTATATGCGCTCATTTTTTTTTCGTTATAAGGTTTTCCGGCTCAAAACTGGTTGGACACCTACTTCCACTTATCTATATTCTAAGCTACATAGTTCCCTGAAATTCCCACACGGTCTATATACAGGTCGGTTCCCCTTCTATTGTTTTCTAATTATATGCTCTATTTCAGCGAGATTCAGTGGTATGTAAAAGGGAGGCGGCTCCGTGGAGTAGTTGGTATGTGCGTGACTACTACGCCCAAGGTCCCAGGTTCAAATCCCTACACGGTCCGCTTGAAAAATGTTAGGCGAGCATTTTTCACAAAAATACACCTTCGTTCGAGTGAGATGTAAAATGGAGGTCCCGTGTGTGAGTATTGACACGCAGCTTAAAGATCCTTGCGTTGCTTGGAACATCAAGGGTTCGACAAAATTCCAAATTTTCCAGGTAAAAAGAAAACTCGCTTCCTGGCTAATGTAGTAGTTTCGGGTGGAGCATTGGGCAATCACATGTAACACATGTGAAGGGGAGGCGATTCCGTGGTGTAGTTGGTATGCGTGTGACTACTATGCCCAAGGTCCTGGGTTTAAATCCCGACACGGTCCGCTTGAAAAATGTTAGGCGAGCATTTTTCATAAGAATACGCCCTTGTTCGGATGAGAGGTAAAATGGAGGTCCCGTGTGTGAGTGTTGCTAAAGATCCCTACCTTGCATGGAACAGCAAGTGTTAGGCAAGATTTAAAATTTCTAGATTATAAAAACTCGCTTCCTGGCCAATAAAGTACCTTCAGGTAGAGCATTGGAAAATTAAATGTAGTTGTATGTGAAGGGGGTTAAACAGTCTGTGGCTGCCAAGATGCTTCAACACTTAGACATTTGCCGAATTAATAGTTTTCCCTCATGCGGTAGTATGTGACCTATCATTCTATCTCTCCTATTTTTTACCATTTTCCACATATTTCTTTTTTTTTACCATTTTTAGTACCTCATTGTTCTTAACTTTGTCTATCCACTTTGTCTATCTTCATCATACGTCTGTAGCACCACACTTCGAAGGCTTCTACCTTTTTTTGACACTTTCCCTACTGTCCAGGCTTCACAGCCATACAGTGCTGTGCTCCACACATATGTTATAAGCAATCTTGTCCTTGATTCTATGTTAGTTGTCTTTGAACACAGTAGTTGCTTTTTCTTATTAAATGTAGCACGACTATGTTTTATATCTTTTGCGCTTTTCTCGTCTTGCGTTATTTGACTTCCTAGGTAGCAAAAATCTTTAACCTCTTGTAAATTCTTGTTACCTATTTGTATTCTTGTTCTTGATTTATTTTCACCTCCTTTGCATACTCGAACTTTAGTTCTGGTTTTGTTAATTTTTATACCGTATCTCTTTATTAGAACCGTTTCCATTTCATTAAGAGCAACTTCTAACTCATCCTTGCTAGATGGTAATACCGCTATATCATCTGCAAATCTAAGCATAGTAATTTCAAATGTCTTCTGCATTTGACAGTATTTATTCCCTCTTCAATGTACAAGTTAAAAATTAATGGGGATAGGGCACATTCCTGTCTCACTCCTTTCCTGATAAATACTTCTCTACGTTCCTGCTCTTATTCTATTACTACTGTTTTCTCTTTGTATAAGCTATGTACTATTCGTTTATCTTTATAATTCATTCCAACCTTCCATTTTACATTGTCGAATGCTTTTTTCAGGTCTACAAACCGTACATACACGCTTTCCCCTTTTTCTAGTGTGTTCTTCATTATCACTCTCAGAGCTAAAATAGCCTCTCGTGTTCCTCTGTTTCGCCTAAACCCAAATAGATCTTCTCTTAGTATTTCTTCAGCTCGTTCTTCTATTCGTCTTTGTACAATTCTAGTTAATATTTTTGACACGTGTGCTATCAAAATTATTGTTCCAAAATTTTCACATCCCCCTGCGCCTTTCTTTGTTGGTATAGTTACTATGATGTTACGTTTGAAATCTTTCGGTATCTCACCTGTGTCATACATATAGCATATAAGTTGGAAGGGACGTTCTGCTACTGCTTGTCCAGCGGCTTTTAGAGTTTATGCTTGCACCTTATCTGCACCCGACGCCTTTCCACTTTTCAGATTTTTTAATGCTAATTCAACTTCATCTCTAGGTATAGAATATCCTAAGTCATCATTTTCAATGTCTGATTCCTGCTCTAGTGCTGCTAGTTCCTTTTCTGCAATAAATTCCCTATATATTCTTCCCATCTACCCATTTTCTCTACATTTTCTTTTATGACGTTTCCTCCCGCGTCCTTTATATTTTGCTATACGATTTTATATCCCTAAAATTGATTCTAATTAGTTTGTATGCTTCACCTGTCTTTCCTGTTTCCATCTCAGTTTTTACCTCTTTGCACTTTTCATCAATTCATTGTTCTTTAGCTTTCCTGCATTTTCGAATAATTTCCCATTTTATGGCTTTGTATCTCTGTTTTCCTGTTTCGTCTGACCTATTTTTGTATTTTCGCTTTCTTCTATTAAATTCAGGATATCCTTTGTTATCTATTGTTTCTTATTTTCTTTTTGTGTATACGTCAGAATATATCTGGCCGCCATGTCTAAGCTGAATTTAATGTTACTCCATTCTGTTTCTACTTCCTTAGTATCAGAAATTTGCCCGATACCTTTTAGCAACTTATTTATTTTTTTTTTCAAATCTTTCGTGGATATCTTCATATTTTAGTATTTCAAAATCAAAGTGTCTTTTTCGTTCCTTTTTCTTAAATTTTTAAATTTAAGAATGGCTTTCATAATTGCGATGTTGTGATTAGTATCTATATCTGCTTCTGGGTAGCATTTACAGTCTTTTACTTGATTCCTAAACCGTTGTCTAACAAGAATGTAATCTATTTGATATCTTCCTATATCCCCTGGCATCTTCCACGTACATCGTCTTCTAGCATGATGCTGAAATATTTTGTTTCTGATGATTATTTCGAATGGATCTGCACCTTGCCGAAGTTTTAAATTACTAGTACAGGTGAAATGGCTTGCGTGTTCTAATGAGCTAAAGAGCCATACTACAAGTCCAACCAAAGTAGTAGGGTCGTTAGTGAGGAACCAGACTAAGACAGGTCCCCGAAAGAGAGCAGCGGCTCTTTCGGTACTTAGATTGGCAGAGACTATAGGGGTCGGTATGGCAGTCTAAGACACTCTACCGCGATGTTGAAGGCAACGGAAAACCACCACATTATCTCCCAAGTACACAGCGTATCTAAATTATAATAAAATGATGGCATTCTCTGGGGTAAAAGATTCCGGAGTTAAAATAGTCCCCCAGTCGGATCTCCGGGAGGGGACTACTTTGGAGGATGCGATCGGAAAGTTAAAAATAAGAGTCGGGAACACTCTGCGAGTCGGAGCGTGGAATGTTAGAAGTATGAAGCAAGTAGGTAAGCTAGAGAACCTAAAAATCGAAATGAATAGGTTATCACTAGACACAGTAGGGATCAGCGAAGTTCGGTGGCCAGAAGCGGGGGATTTTTGGAGTGGAGACTTCAGGGTAATTCATACAGGAGCAGAGGAAGGAAATTTGGGCGTGGGGATAGTTATGCGGAAAAAGATAGGATACTGTGCTGAAAATTACTTACAAAAGAACGAAAGAGTACTCATGGTTAGATTAGAATCTAAACCGGTAAACACAGTAATAATACAAGTATACATGCCCACCTCTAGCTACAGTGACGAAGAGGTAGAAGCCATCTATTAAGATGCGTAAAAGGACATGAAAATTTAATAATTACGGGGGATTTTAATGCCGTCAAAGGTGAGGGTAGGGAAGAAGCGGTAGTAGGCTTATTTGGTTTAGGCACGAGAAACGACAGGGGAAATAGGCTGGTAGAATTTTGTGACGAGAACAATTTAATCATCACAAACACATTATTTCAACATCATGCTAGAAGGCGATATACGTGGAAGATGCCAGGAGATATAGGAAGATATCAAATAGATTACATTCTTGTTAGACAACGGTTTAGGAATCAAGTAAAAGACTGTAGAAGCTACCCAGAAGCAGATATAGATACTGACCACAACATCGTAATTATGAAAGCCGCACATTTAAGGATGTGAAAAAAAGAAACGGAAAAAGGCACTTGGACTTAGAGAAACTAAAAGATAAAGATATTCTAGAAAGATTCGAAAAAAAGTCAAATGAATTGCTCAAAGATATCGGGAAAATATCTGATACTAAGGAAGTAGAAACAGAATGGAATAACATTAAATCCAGCCTAGACATGGCGGCCAGAGATATTCTGGGGTATACACAAAAAGAAAATAAGAAACCATGGATAACAAAGGATATCCGGAATTTAATAGAAGAAAGACGAAAATACAAAAATAAATCAGACGAAACAGGAAAACAGAGATACAAAGCCATAAAATGGGAAATTATTCGAAAATGCAGGAAAGCTAAAGAACAATGGATTGATGAAAAGTGCAAAGAGGTACAAACGAAGATGGAAATAGGAAAGACAGACGAAGCTTACAAATTAATTAGAATGAATTTTAGGGATATAAAACCGTATAGCAAAAATATACGGGACGCACAAGGAAACGTCATCATAGAAAACGTAGAGAAAATGAGTAGATGGCAAGAATATATAGGGAATTTATATGCAGGAGAGGAACTAACTGCATTAGAACAGGAATCAGACATTGAAAATGATGACTTGGGATATTCTATACTTAGAGATAAGTTTGAATTAGCATTAAAGAGTCTGAAAAATGGTAATGCGCCGGGTACAGATAAGGTCCAAGCAGAAACTCTAAAAGCCGCTGGATAATCAGTAACAGAACGTCTCTTCCAACTTGTAAGCTATATGTATGAGACAGGCAAGATACCCAAAGATTTCAAACGTAGCATCATAGTAACTATACCAAAAAAAAAAGGCGCGGATAGATGTGAAAATTTTCGAACAATAAGTTTGACAGCACACGTGTCAAAAATATTAACTAGAATTGTGCAAAGACGAATGGAAAAACGAGCTGAAGAAATACTAGGAGAAGACCAATTTGGGTTTAGGCGAAACAGGGGAACACGGGAGGCTATTTTAGCTCTGAGAGTGATAATGGAGAAAACAATAGAAAAGGGGGAAAGCGTGTATATAGGGGTTGTAGATCTGGAAAAAGCATTCGACAATGTAAAGTGGAAAAAAATGTTTGAAATACTCAAAAAGATTGAAATGAGCTATAGTGATAGACGAATAGTACATAGCTTATACAAAGAGCAAACAGCAGTAATAGAATTAGAGCAGGAACGTAGAAAAGTAAACATTAGGAAAGGGGTAAGACAGGGATGTGCCCTATCCCCATTAATTTTTAACTTGTACATTGAAGAGGCAATGAATACTGTCAAATGTAGGAAGACATTTGGAATTACTATGCAGGGACAAAAAATTGATATGCTTAGATTTGCAGATGATATAGCGGTATTAGCGTCTAGCAAGGAAGAATTAGAAGCTGCTCTTAATGAAATGGAAACAGTACTAACAGAGAGATACGGTATGAAAATTAACAAAACTAAAACTAAAGTTCTAGTATGCGAAGGTGGGGAAAATAAATCAAAAACAAGAATACAAGTATGTAACACGAACTTACAAGAGGTTAAGGATTTAGGCTACCTAGGAAGCCAAATAACGCCAGATGGGAAAAGCACAAAAGATATAAAACAAAGATTAGCACAAGGTCGTGCTACATTTAACAAGAAAAAGCAACTACTGTGCTCAAAGACCACAAACATAGAAACAAGGAAAAGATTGCTTAAAACATATGTGTGGAGCACAGCACTGTACGGCTGTAAAGCCTGGATAGTAGGAGAAGCGGACAAGAAAAAGGTAGAAGCTTTTGAAATGTGGTGCTACAGACGTATGATAAAGATATCATGGACAGACAAAATTAAGAACGAAAAGGTACTAAAAATGGTAGGGGAAGAAATAAATATGTGGAAAACGGTAAAAAAATAGGAGAGATAGGATGATAGGCCACACACTACGGCATGAGGGAATAGTGCGGAATATATTAGAGGCAGAGATAGGAAAAAAGAGAAGAAGAGGCAGACCTAGGTTAGACTACTGCACGCAGATAGTAGAAGATGTAGGCTGCAGGAATTTCAGGGAGATGTGTTGGCTAGCCCAGAATAGAAATCAATGGAGGTACGCATCCAACCAATCCCAAGATGGATAAACTCATGACGAGAAAATAACTGTGCTTAAACACGATGATTATTATAAGTAACTACAAGAATTGGTTGGGCAATATTCTCGAATAATGTTAAGTGTGTGAAAGGATTTACTGGAAAACCATTACTTCGGCAAATGTCTTAGTATTGGGGGATCCTGGTAGCCACAGGTTGCTTAACCCCCTTCACTGAATCTCGGTGGAAATAGGGCATAAAATTAGAAAACAATAGAAGGGGAACGAGCTGTATACACATGCTGTGTAAGAATTTCAGGGAACTATGTAGGCTAGCTCAGAATATAAATAAGTGCAGGTACGTGTCCAACCAGTTTTGAGACTTAAACCCTAATGACGAAAAAATAAGCGCAGATAAATCTGATGATTAGTATAAACAACTAGTTGTTGGTTGCGAAATACCTGCAACTAATGTTGACTGTGCGAAAAGATATATTGGAAAATATATTAAATCGGTAAATGGTTAAGTGTTGGGGGAACTTGGCAGCCACAGGCTGCTTACCTCCCTTCACAACCACTGAAGGTCGGAGAAATAGGGTATATAATTGTAAAACAATAAAAGGTGACCGAACGGCATCTAACAAGAAAGAACAGCGCGTATGAGGAAAGACAACAAACATAGAACAAGAAGAAAATTGCTGGAAGCATAGGTGTGGAGCACAGCACAGTATGCCTATGAAATACGAGCAGTCTGAAACGCAGACAGAAAAACGGTAGCAGCCTTTTGAAATGCTGTGCTTCAGATGTATGAGGACAATAGCATGGACAGACAAAGATAATAACAAATAGGTTATAGAAATAGTAGGGGAACAAGGATATCTGGGGAAAAATAAGAGAAATAGAAGGGCAGAATACGTTCTAAGGGATTTTTGGGGAATAATATGGGATATATTACAAGCAGAGATAGGAAAAAAGAGGTAGATGTTGACCTAGATCAGATAGTGATAGATGCATACTGTGCAAATTTCAGGGAAATATTTAGGTTAGGTCAGAATAGGAAACAATGAGGGTACGCGTCTAACCAGTTCCAGGACTGATGACCTAATGATAATGATTAAATTGTTCTTGTCGCAAAATTCTACCAGCCTATTTCCCCTGTTGTTTCTTGTACCTAAACCAAATAAACTTACTGCCGCTCCTTCCCTACCTTACCTACCACTGCATTAAAATCTCCCGTAATTATTAAACTTTCATGTCCTTTTACGTGTCATAGTATGTGTTCGATATCTTTGTAGATCGCTTCTACCACTTCGTAACTGTATTATTACTGTTTTTACCGGTTTAGATTCTAATCTAACCATGAGTACTCTTTCGTTCTTTTGTAAGTAATTTTCTGCACAGTGTCCAATCTTTTTTTGCAAAACTATCTTTACACCCGAATTTTCTTCCTCTGCTCCTGTGTAAATTACCCTGAATTCTCCACTCAAAAAAACCCCCGCAACTGGTCATCGAACTTCGCTGATCCCTACTATGTCTAGTGCTAACCTATTCATTTAAATTTTTAAGTTCTCTAGCTTACCTACTTGCTTTATACTTCTGACATTCCACGCTCCGACTCGCAGAATGTTCGTGACTTTTTTTCTACATTTTCCAGTCACTTCCTCCAAAGTAGTCTCCTCCCGGAGATCCGAATGGGGGACTATTTTAGCTACGGAATCTTTTACCCCAGGGAATGCCATCATATTTATTACAATTTAAGTACGATGTGTACTAGGGATGTAATGTGGTGGTTTTCCGTTGCCTTCCAAATCGCGGTAGTGTGTTTTACACTGCCATACCAACCCCCATGATCTCTGCCAATCTAAGTACCGAAAGAGCTGCTGCTCTCCTTCGAGGACCTGTCTTAGTCTGGTTCCTCACTAACGACCCTACTGCTGTGGTTGGACCTGTAGTTTGGTTTTATAGCTCATTAGAACACGCAAACCATTTTACCTTTTCTAGCAATCTAGAACTTGGACAAGTTGCAAGTCCATTCGAAATGGATTCAATAAATTATGACTTACCAATAATATATGGAGGAGGAAAAAAATACACTACTTTACCGTTGCACTGGTCACTCATTACTGGCAAACTTACGACCCCTTCAACTGTCACTAAGGGAGCAAAAAGTAAAATATCTCTTATTGCGACCGCCGCTACGTTAACCTAAGAGGACAAAACACAACACGATGTAATATGTATTTTCTTAGGAGTGCATTTTGTTAGAGTTGCTTACATGTGTAACATGTATAGTTTTACTAAGAAAAAATCGCGGTTTAATACGCCGTTTCTTACAACTATACCTAGTAAACATTTTTGAATTTATAAAAATCAAGGTAGCGATATGCGACCGCCGCTACATTTATTGATAAATAATTTTTTTACTTTTGTAAATATCTATATAAATGTGTTATAGATATATATATATATATAGAAATTAATAAGATGAAATAATAACTTAGACTTTTTAAGTAAAGCCCAAATGATCATTTCAAATCGAGCTAGTAATTGAAAGAAGGAAAATATAGGCCTTGGACAGGATTTGAACCTGCATCTCAGTTTTGCCGGAACTGTGCGTTATCCAATTACGCTACCGAGGCCGATGGCTATAATTGGGAAATTTACAAATCTAAATCGTGTACAAGTACCATATATAAACCTAACTTTCAATTACGTTTAGCATTTTTGTCAATCATATCTGAAATTGTCAAGTTTTTTGACTTATGTCAGATATAGACAGGAAGCAACACTCAAAATCACGGCTATAAGCCAAGTATTAATATATAAATATTATAAGTAGTTTTTTACACAAGGTAAGTTGATAAATTGAAATTAATAAGATGAAATAATAACTTAGACTTTTTAAGTAAAGCTCAAATGATCATTTCAAATCTTTCAAAATTACTTATAATATTTATATATTAATACTTGGCTTATAGCCGTGATTTTGAGTGTTGCTTCCTGTCTATATCTGACATAAGTCAAAAAACTTGACAATTTCAGATATGATTGACAAAAATGCTAAACGTAATTGAAAGTTAGGTTTATATATGGTACTGTACACGATTTGGATTTGTAAATTTCCCAATTATAGCCATCGGCCTCGGTAGCGTAATTGGATAACGCACAGTTCCGGCAAAACTGAGATGCAGGTTCAAATCCTGTCCAAGGCCTATATTTTCCTTCTTTCAATTACTAGCTCGATTTGAAATGATCATTTGGGCTTTACTTAAAAAGTCTAAGTTATTATTTCATCTTATTAATTTCAATTTATCAACTTACCTTGTGTAAAACTACTTATATATATATATATATATATATATATATATATATATATATATATATATATATATATATATATATATATATATATAGATAGATATTATAGATATTTGTTTTCAAGATGGTAATTTGCCACTTTGAAGCAAAAATCGAACGTGGAGGGCGGGTATTAATGGTATTGTTATGAAAAGACGCCGATTGTCCCGTTAAAGTTTTTTACTCCTTATACGAAACAATTTGCTAAGCGAAGACGCTGTTTCATACTTGCGATCGCATCCATGACCAAGAACGCTGTTTTTCTCCAGTAAAACGCCTTAAAACATATTAGAGAACTCCATGTGTGAACATATGTTAAAGGCCCTGTAGATGGTGGCAACTCAAACGTAATTCACTAATTCACAACTTGAATGCTGGATTGTAACGAAAAGGCGATTTACCAGTTTGCTACTAATTTTTAAGATTTGCTTATATTACGGTTTTCATATCAGCTGTACTAGTTCTGTTTCTAACAATTTTTTGAAACGTGTTCGATTACTATTACAGCAACGTGTAGGCAGACAAAATTATTTGCAGAATTTAATCTTCAAAACTAAGGTTTCTAAACTACGCAGTGTAAATATTTTAATAATACAGGTTTCAAAGAGGTGGCATGCTTTTTTGTCCCTAAAGGTACTTGTTTATATGTATATGTATCGGTTGCTAATTTATAAAAAGGAATTTTGTGGCTTCAGAACGTCATATCCAATTACAAACTGTTTAAAGGTCTGATCTTGTACATCAAAAGACAAGCTATTAAAGCTGAAATTTAATTGAATACCTTTGATCAAGAAAGCTTCTTTTTTATTACCAACCTAAGAAAATTAATTTAAATAGTTCGGAAGCAAGCATTTTTTCTACCTTTTACTGTTTCGTTTGTGAAATCTTGCGAGTAATCTATTTAGTGGTTGGAGGGCATTAATTTGTTTTCTGATTTGCTTAATGCTTCCTTGGAATACAGTAATGAGTTTAAAATGCCAGCTGGAATTGCTGATTTCTAAAATATACCTTAAGCAATGTAAAGTGGTTTATTAGCTCGGGGCAGGATGAAATATAAAATGGTAAAGTAAAAAGTTCAATGCTATAAAATATAATTGTTGGTTTCTAAGCAAATTATTTATTTTACTACTGAAAGAATTTATTTGTATAACCCACAATATTCGTGTTAAATTCGAAAATGGACTTGGTGAATAAAAGTAAGCACTGCTTTTGTTACCAAAGGAATGGCTATACCAGCAAGTGTTTTTAAAAATAGCAATTGTCAAGTGGCAATAAGAATTAATGTATTAAGCAAATATTAGCTTTCCTTATCGCACTTGCAATTGCTACTGGTATTAAACTGTATAAACTAAGAGATACGCCTGTATTAGTTAGTCTACTATTGGAAGCATTCGTATATATGTCTCATACAGCGCATCTAATTGTAATAGTAAAGGCGAAGAAACAAAAAAGGAATTACTATTTAGCATAAATGCTTTTTAATAAATAGCTAGTGATATAAATTAAATCAGCGAAAGAGCCAGTTTTTCAAAATGTAGTTGAACACTATGAAACAATTCTAATGTAGTTACTATGCTCAAACAACTATTAAAAAAATTAGTGATATGAAGGAGGAAATTTAAGAAAGTGACTATTGAAACCGGAAACCAAAGAATCATACTTGAGCCATAAGAAAAATCATTTTTTTGAAAGTTTGAAGTGGAGTGGTTTGTTGTTTTAAAGAAAATTCTAGATATAAGTCTATGTTTAGTTTTATCAAGGAATTTAGGCACTTTCGTATTCAGGTGCCCTGAGTGTTGGGTATACGGAAGTATCTGTTCAACAAAAATACTATTAAAAAAAGCTTGAATGCCGCATTTAATCACAAGCATTTTCTAAAAGAAATGTATTACTATCATCGGTCAAACGGCAAACCTTCAAATTCTTTGGCAGAAGCAGTGGAAGCCAAAAACTTGACCACGGTTGAATTACAATGTTTAGTCTTACTCGAACAACTAAAACTGGTTGGTGTACAACATGAGGATATAAAAGATTAAAAAAAGGGAACATACACGCTGCATTCTGAATGCAGAAAAAGCATACGTGCAATTGAAATGATTATTATTTGTTTAAAAACAATTTAGAATTTAGTTTGCGTTTACATTTGTCAAGTGTGGAAAGACTAACCGTTCTATATAGTAGTATTAGGTTTTCAATCTATTTTTTGTATAATACGTTGTTGGAGAAACAATGGGACAATTTACACTAAGCGTGAAACCCCAGATTATTTCCTTAGAGCAAGTGGACTGTGACTTGAGGGTAGTGTTGCGATAAAATACTCTTAGCGGTAAATCAAACAATGATCATGCACTTACCTTAATGTTCATACTGTTGGCTTCTACGGAAGTGGTTAATAGCATTCAAACCAGAACAAATCTCCGCTGACGGATTATGTAGAAGCGCAGTAGCACACACATTCACCAAAAAATGTATATTGTTTTAATACATGACCGCACGGGCCGAATGCTTCGAAACGAGTGTACAAAACCAGTGCTAGATAAGACCGCCTGGTTTATCGCAAAACAAAACCTTGACCGTTTAAAATAAATAACATTGAAATGAAGAGTGGCGTTTTAACCCAATTTTGAACATACGTATTTGCTTCAATTGTTAAAAAGTTGGTCAATATTTAGTTGCATTTTTTTTGTTGTCCTAATCTCCGAACCACGTTTGACGCACAATTTTTACTTATTAAAACATTTTCAAAATATTGCTATTCTTCGGGAATATCAAAATCAACGCCTTTCATAAATTTAGCAATGTTATGAATTGCAACACAACAAACCATTACAAAAGCAATTTTTCCAAATTTGACACGACTTTGTATTGTAATATGAAAATCTGGATTTAAGTTGCTTAAAATAGTAGTCAATTATAACTCGTACTCTAGAAAATATGTAGCTGTACAGCCGTTCCTGGATTTGTCCAAGTAGTCATATCCCAAAGTGTATTAGAATAACCGTCATCTCCTAGGTCTAAACATTTTTCACTTCAACCTTGGAATATTTAATGGTTCATATTGACTCATTGTTTTCCCTATTTCTTCCAACCGATTTATCGATATATTTACGCTTTCGAATCTTTTACTATTTGGAGCTGTCAAATGTGGCTTCCTTATCGCAACAATATTCTTCCGTAATGCCAGATTTTCATATACAGGTTTATCCGATACTAACGACGTTTCGGGGCATAAACATTTTACCATTGTTTTTTCCAAATTTAGTTTAATTATCGGCAGTGTCAATTCATTACAAATATTTTTCACTTTTTTTTCCAAATCGCTCGTTATAACATCTTTAGAATGTTCATACTGATTACATTCAAAATTACTACTTTGTTCGATTCTTCGTAGGATTATGTTCCTCATTCGGCCTTCCACTGCTACTCACGTTTTCTTAAACTGCTGGTTTTTTTCGATGACGATATAGTTAATTCATACATCTTTGTCTACATTTCGCTCAAAATTTTCATCTCTATTTATTGTAGTATTATTCACATCTGTTTTTTTATCGCAATATATTGTTTCGCCGGTTAACTTTTTCATTTCTTCTTACACCATTGTTGTTGTTATTTGAGTATGAAAAATTTCTGACATTCGGTTGGCCTTTATCAATTTACGGCGTTAAATTCTCAATTCTTTGACGGCGACTCACTTCACCGTTGCTGATGTACCTTATTATGGGGTTGAAAATATTCTAAAAATATGTCTTTGTCGTCAATATTTAGAAGCGTCGCATATTGTCTTATCTCAGATTCAAATGACCTGCAAAATATTTAATGATTTTTTTCATCGTCAAAAACAAAAATCTGTTTGGCGAGGCTGAGTTTCCTAATCGCATATTGCTCCCTTGAAAAGTAACATTCTGAATTATATCTTTCCATTACCAAATAATCACGTACTTTATCTTGTGCATTCTCACTCCAATAATAACTCCAAAATTTGTGCTCAAACTAGCTAAATGTCATAATTTCACTTTGGAACTCGCTAAACAAAATATCGGCATTACCCTTTAACGTCGCGCGTACTAATGTTTAATTTCTGAATGTTATCAGAAAATGTTTGTAATTTCATCTTCAAACTGTTAAAAAATATTTGAGGTTTACCTTCTCGTCTCTATAGAATTTGGTAAGTTGCTCTAAGGATACATTTGCCGTATACCAAACACTCGCGTCACCAACCTGTGTAGCCCCAGATCTCAAATTTAAGACTTCCGCCTGCAGACTTCCCATTATCTTTTCTAAATTATCTCTCTGAGTTTCGACTAATACCACTTTTGCTTCACAATCGACGCTAATTGTTCTACTTTCGAATCCACTTCAACACTATCCTATACATTACATTCAGTAATAAACTTTTCACGGTATCTTCTTCTTAAATCCCAAACCTTGCAAAATTCTAAATTTTCTATCTTCATTACAACAAATTTTAATATTTTTTCTTACATAAAAACGATTTCCAAAGTAAATTATTACGCACTTAATTTGAGACTTAGATTTTTGCTACTAAACTATTTAGAAAAGTTTTCATACATTAATTCTATATCGCATCAAATTATTGTTTAAAAATAACAAATGTTCTCCATCGATGTATTTAGAAAATTTTCAACAATAATAAATTTATTTATGATTCCGGGTTGGGACCGTGTCATTTTATAAATTAAGGTCGACGTTTCGCCCACTTTTGTAAGGGGATTCATCAGGACAATAAATATATTAAAAGTTAAGAATGATAATATTAAATAGACAAGTCACAGTGTAAAGAGAAGAGTTACTCCTGAACTAGCAGACTCACTAGCCCATTCATAGCCAAAAGGTGTCTTGTGGCGAAGTAACTGGTGAAATTAGCGGAAGTGGTGGTTTATATAGGGCGAGAACTTGATGCATGAGTGATCATGCATAGAGAGGAATGTCGTAGTGGATCAGTGAACGTCACGGTTCCGCTGTTGTGAACATAGGCTTGTTTTCCAAATAGGGGAAAGGTAGTAGCCATCGTCTTTGTTTAGGGGTCCGTCAAGTTGCCCCCCCCCAGTTGACCGATTTGCTCCAAAACCTAGCACCCGTTTGCTTATAGCTAGCACTAGCTAGCACCAAAATTGTAGAGCTAGCACCAAAGCTGTTTCAGAAATATGGCCAATTATATTCGGGGGGGGCTAACTTGACGCTAGCCCTCCCCAGTTGTTCGATTTGCTACAAAACCTAGCACCATATAGCTTAGAGCTAGCACCAGCTAGCACCCAAGTAAGAAAGCTAGCACCTTAAAAACAAGATGGCGGCGATTTTTTAAAGAAATTTTGCTAGGCCCCCCCAGTTGTCCGATTTGCTCCAAAACCTAGCACCATGTAGCTTAGAGCTAGCACCAGCTAGCACACAAGTAAGAAAGCTAGCACCTTAAAAACAAGAAGGCGGCGATTTTTTAAAGAAAATTTGCCAGCCCCCCCCAGTTGTCCGATTTGTTTCAAAACCTAGCACCCGTTTGCTTATAGCTAGCACTAGCTAGCACCAAAGCTGTTTCAGAAATATGGCCAATTATATTCGGGGGAGGCCAACTTGACGCTAGCCCCCCCCCAGTTGTTCGATTTGCTCCAAAACCTAGCACCATGTAGCTTAGAGCTAGCACCAGCTAGCACCCAAGTAAGAAAGCTAGCACCTTAAAAACAAGATGGCGGCGATTTTTTAAAGAAATTTTGCCAGCTCCCCCCCCAGTTGTCCTATTTGCTCCAAAACCTAGCACCATGTAGCTTAGAGCTAGCACCAGCTAGCACCCAAGTAAGAAAGCTAGCACCTTAAAAACAAGATGGCGGCGATTTTTTAAAGAAAATTTGCCAGCCCCCCCCAGTTGTCCGATTTGCTCCAAAACCTAGCACCATGTAGCTTAGAGCTAGCACCAGCTAGCACCCAAGTAAGAAAGCTAGCACCTTAAAAACAAGATGGCGACGATTTTTTAAAGAAATTTTGCCAGCCCCCCCCAGTTGTCCGATTTGCTCCAAAACCTAGCACCATATAGCTTAGAGCTAGCACCCAAGTAAGAAAGCTAGCACCTTAAAAACAAGATGGCGGCGATATTTTAAAGAAATTTTGCCAGCCCTCCCCAGTTGTCCGATTTGCTCCAAAACCTAGCACCATGTAGCTTAGAGCTAGCACCAGCTAGCACCCAAGTAAGAAAGCTAGCACCTTAAAAACAAGATGGCGGCGATTTTTTAAAGAAATTTTGCCAGCCCCCCCAGTTGTCCGATTTGCTCCAAAACCTAGCACCATGTAGCCTAGAGCTAGCACCAGCTAGCACCCACATATTAACCATTAACCATTAACCACACATATTAACAAGTTTTCATTATTACGAAATATTTACACCTTGGTACAGACAGTTTGCTAAAACTGTTACGACCTCACTCATTATATACTTTAAAGTCCTTGATTTTAATATATTTCAACAAATTTCTATTTAATACGAGTAGATGGGCCCTTCATGCAACCCTAGATTGATTTTATTCTGGTTTATTTTGAGCTCATTATAACCCAGTTTCTCTAAATGCTTTTAAACCTTGCATTTTTATTAAAAACAAATTTTAAGACCCGTTTACTCCTTTACAACAACATTTTATATCATTAATATGCATTTATATACAGATTAATTGTTCTGTGCATATACCCCTATAAACGAGTTTTTATAGTAATAAATACACCCCCAATAAGTCAATACATTCAAACACAAAAATATCAACACAAATGTTTATACAAAAAACAGGAAATTAAGTTTCTTTACCAGTAGTAGGCTTCGTCTCTTGTCACCTCTGAAGATGGGTACCAGAAACCCTCGTCGTTGTGTCCATATACTTTGATTCAGCCTGGATCCAACTAATCCCCACTATTCAAATCTTTACTACCACCTCTAATCTTCTACCCAGATATTTGCCTTGTGCCAACTTAACATTCCATACCAAATACACTTTATGCATACAAGTTAAGCTTTAGGATTCGCTTACTCAAGTACCATCCATTCATTCGATAGAGTCGTTGTAGTAACTGCATCTTTTTGCCTAGACCTTCGCACCCACTCGTGCAATATCACTTTTACAACTTTTGCGGTACGTTACTACAGCTTTACATATTTTCAAACAGGATGTTGTATGCTACTTTACCGAATACACAATAATTAATACCCGTAAGAGCATATACTATTATTACGTTGCAGATCTAAGCGCGATCTCAGATCTATAAGGAAAGAGAGCTTTAATATTTTTGTCAGAGTATTTATACGCTTTTCTAAACCCCCATGGAACCTAGTTCCATTGAAAAGCTTATTTTTAAATTTACTTCTACAAATTTTGAACTTAACGTCTGAAAAATTCCGAGATTAATATAATGTTACACTGAAATTTATTTAATACCTTAACGGACGCGAACTTTTCAAAACTGCCTAGCCTTAGACCAATGATATAGTTTTCCCTTGTCATTACGCTCTACCTATCAGCTATCTTTCTCCGTTCTACTCATATTTATTGTCTCATACAGAAAATCGATATTGTTGTTGGCCTTCGTATTTACCCGTGTATTTGGACGTGACTTGTAGCCAACGCTTTCTTTATACGATTCTCTGTCTGTTCTACATTATCGATCGTTCATTTCACTTAGTCTTTAAGGCACTTGTTATTTTAGCAACTTATACATTGACCGTTACAAACAAACTTCTATAGAATTTTGTGCTAACGTTCGGTTAAGTTTCCTGAACTTGACATTTTACCTAACAGGTGCTCTTCGAAGCAACCGTCCGTTTAAAATAACGATTCCGAGTTTAATCATTCTTGGGATTTGTAAACGAGCGTTTGATTTTATGTAAATGGAAATATTTGCGTTTAAATTATTGATTTTCTATATTTGAAAACTCCATTTCTGCTTGATTTAAAATTATTACAATTTAATTCTGCGTGTCCTTAAGTTTTTATGTACTCTAAAGCTTTTTTCCTTTGTGCAATTTTAACATTCTAATTTAGAATTACAAAGTCTGTTAATAACCATCCGTCTTCACTATCCAAACTGATTACTTTGGTGCGTAAATAAATTATTCCTATTTCTATATACACAGTTGATAAAATTTTATTGTCTACACCTATTTAACCTATAATTCCACGTCATAATTCCCCTATTTCAATTCGCAGAAAACTCATCACGTTATCTTGAATTTAAATAAGTGGACTAATTCCTACTACCTAATCTTACATGATATTTCTTAACACCTATCTACTCACCTAACTCTCCCTATACCTATCTATCCAACCTATCCCTCATTATCTACCTATTTCTACCTATTTTTACCTATTTCGAATTATTTTTTCTCTACACCTATCTCTACTTATTTCTATCTATCTACACCTATCTTTATTCATAACTGTCTATTCACACCTAATACTACTTGTTAACTAACTATTTCTATCTATCACTAACTCTTCACCTTCTATTTTTATTTATTTACCTACACCTTTTGTCGAGCATTGACTCTTTATGTAACTCACTTCTATTCTTCTATACATATCTTCATGTTTATTGAAGTTCCTTCTACTTATGTACAACTGTTTATATTTATCATTACCTATTTCTATCACTATCTATTTATTATACTAACTATTCACACCTAACTCTATATCTACCTCTAACTATCACCCTTATTTATTCTATTCCTAATTCTACTTTTCTATATACACCTATCTCTATTCCTATCTATTTAAATCCAGCTCTAACTATTCACCTATCATTATATGTTTATCTATTAACTCATCTCTTTATTTAAATCTGACTCTTTTCATAATCCTCCATGTCTTTCTTCTAACAATATTAATAAACTTCTTCCTATCTTTTCTCCTTCTGTCTCTATACTTATTCTCCTTATTACTTCACATAAAACAAACCTATCCTTACTATTCTGACTCTTCAATATTTCTTTCTCTGTCTCTATACTTGTGTGTTTTTCACTCACTATTATTCTCTTTGCTGCGGACAAACCAAACGATACTACCTTAACATTTTCATCTTTTCCTTCTATAGAAAATTCTTCATCTCTTCTAGACTCTTTATGTACTATATTCACCCCGTAAAAATCTCCTAAATCCAACTTATCAAAATTATCTTTGCCACTTATCTTACTTATGCCTACCTTTAACTTTTGTGTGTAACATAATGCTGCGTTCGCCTCCATTCCTATTAATTCAGACTCTTTATACACTAATAATGCTGCGCTTGACTCTACTCCAACTAGTTCAGACTTTTTGTTACTACCAATTGTACCTCTTCTAACTTTTCCTCAGTATATTTACCTGTGTCGATCTCTTTCACCTCTTCTTCATCTACCTCTATAACATTAATACATAACCCCATGTTATTTGATGTGACCTCATAATTTGCCTTCCAGGGCAATATCCTATCCCTAATCCTAACTACCTTCCTCTCCATATCTATAACTACTCCTAACTTCATCATACAGTCGACCCCTAATATCCCTTTAAATTTCAATCCAGGTACAATTATGAATTCCTGCGCACAGCTTACTGAACCTAACTCTACTTTTAAAACAACTACACTATTCACTACTGTAAATCGCTTTTTATTCGGCGCTACCAAGTGACATCTTTTTATTGGCATAATTCTGTCACACACCTTTTCTTTAATTTCCTTGACGAATTCCTCCGATACTAAACTCGTACATCTCCTAAATCCAACAACGCTCCTAAATTTTTTTCAAAATTTTAACATCAATTATAGGCAAACAAAAATTTTCTTTAATTTCTGGCTCCACTTTTTCCTCAATTTTTAAAAATTCTTTTGGATGTTCGTATTTGTACACAATTACGTCTAGAGGTTTGTCCTCGTCTAAAAATCCTGTCCCGGTCTGTTCTCCCTACTCGGCCCTGGTCTTGCCACTACTTCTGCATATGTCCTCGGCGTTTCTACCCTGTTAGTACTGTCATTTTCCCTCTTCGTGGTCTGATTACCCCCGGTCTTGGTGCAGGTCCCATACCTACCTATTACTCCTAAAAAATGTCCGTCGTGGTTCCCAGTTCTGTCGGTTGTTAAAATGAAAGTTTGTCCCCCGTCTTGGATAGTTGTTCCTTCTATCGTTAAACCTAACCGTGTTCACCTGTCGTTCCCTTGTTTCACGAGGTCGTCCACTACTTATGTCATCATACCTCTACAGGTACTCTAAAAACATTTCCCTATCGACGATATTCTGCAACGCCACGTGTTGCCGAACCTGAACCTCAAAATGTCGTGAAAGGTATTTTATAATCTGTCGGTTTGTTAACGGTGGGTTTAGCTGTTTGGCTATTCTATACTTTCGTATAGCATACTGTTCCCAACTTTTTGCAAATTTTCCTTTATATTTACTAGTTATTAAATCGTCACGTACTTGGTCTTGTCGGTGGTCGCTCCAGTAGTGTTTCAAAAATCTGTCCTCAAATTCACTGTATGTCTCTATCTCCTGACCTACGAGATTATACCAGGCTTCAGCATGGTCTTTCAGTAACGCCTTTACAATATTTAGCTTTGCTTGTTCATCAAATAAATTATCTACCAAACCTCTGGTATTATTTATAAAAATTTGAGGGTTCACCCTACTATCCCCATAGAATTTCATTTGTCGGTCCAGTGACTCATTCCCTGTTACAAATCTGGGACCATCCCCCATCAAAACCGACACATTCTGTTTACTTCCGCTTACTTCCTCTTAACCCTTCCTAACTGATCTCTACATGAATCTGTCACCTCAGTCATTTTTACGTTGATCTCATCTTCACAGAAGATTCTCACCTCCGTTCTTAATTGTCCCATCTCCTGACTTAAGACTCTTATAGCACGTTCATGTTTATCAACTCTATTTTCGACTTCTCCCATTTTTACAGTTAAACTATTTTTAAATTCCGAGAATTCTCTGGTTGACTTATCTATTTTCTCGCTTAAGGTTTCATTCATCTGCTCAATTTTCCGTTTTGATTCTTCACCCATTTCCCTAATCTCCTCAAACTTCCGGTTCGATACCGCACTCATCTGTTCAAATTTTCTGTTTGATTCCGCACTCATCATCTCTAACATTTTTATGATCATCTCATTTCCTTGGTCTCCCAATTCTGTCTTTGACTGATCCCTACTACCTCCCGCTTCCTCCATTTTTCCTGATTTTTCAAACAACGCCCTATCGTCACTTCCAATTTCAACTCCTTGGCTTCTTAACCACTTCTTTCTCTGCATACGTTTGAATCACTTCCTCACACACTCAAAAATATTTACAAATTTATAATACACACACACTCTCTCTCAGGTCGCCAGTTTCCTGGAAGAAAATCTTTAAATTCTATTTGAAACTTGAGCCCTCACGTTCGGGTTGCCATAAAATTGCCGTAGAACCTTTTTAAAAACTCGCCCACGCTTGGGCAAACTAAAATTTAAAAAAAAATAATTTCTTACACTATCTTTTTGAACGCCTCCTTATTTCTACTCACCCTGGCTAACTCAGCAATCGGCTTTTTCTTGAATACCTACCATCATAAGCATCTTCCTTTCTCACACACACAGTCAAATAAAATTGTCACTCAAATAATGCAACAAAACTTACAACCTTTTTATTTACACATATTAACAAGTTTTTATTATTAAGAAATATTTACACCTTGGTACAGACAGTTTGCTAAAACTGTTACCAGCTCAATCATTAAATACTTAAGTCCTTGATTTTAATATAATTCAACAAATTTCTATTTAATACGAGTAGATGGGCCCCTCATGCAACCCTAGATTGATTTTATTCTGGTCTATTTTGAGCTCATTATAACCCAGTTCTTCAAAAAGCTTTTAAACCTTGCATTTTTTTTTAAAACAAATTTAAAGACCCGTTGACTCCTTTACAACAACATTTAATATCATGAATAAACATTTATATATCATCAATAAACTTTTTAAAATAATCTAGATTAATTGTTCTGCACATATACCCCTTTAAGCGAGTTTTTATAGTAATAAATACATCCCCAATAAGTCAAAACACTTAAACACAAAAATATCAACACAAATGTTTATACAAAAAACTGGAAATTAAGTTTCTTTACCAGTAGTAGGCTTCGTCTCTCGTCACCTCTGCAAATGGGCACCACAAACCCTTGTCGTTGTGTCCATATACTTCGATTCTGCCTGGATCCAACTGATCCCCACTATCCAAATTTTTACCACCACCTCTAGTTTTCTACCGAGATATTTGCCTTGTGCCAACTTAACATTCCATACCAAATACACTTCATGCATACAAGTTAAGCTTTAGGATTCGCTTACCCAAGTACCATCCTTTCATTCGATAGAGTCGTTGTAGTAACGGCACTTTTTTGCCTAGACCTTCGCACCCACTCGTGCAATATCACTTTTACAACTTTTGTGGTACGTTACTACAGCTTTACATATTTTCAAACAGGATGTTGTTTCCTACTTTACCGAATACACAATAATTAATACCCGTAAGAGCATATACTATTATTACGTTGCAGATCTAAGCGCGATCTCAGATCTAATAGGAAAGACAGCTTTAACATCTCTGTCAGAGTGTTTATACGCTTTTCTAAACCCCCCATGGAACCTAGTTCCATTGAAAAGCTTATTTTTAAATTTACTTCTACAAATTTTGAACGTAACAACTGAAAATTCTGAGATTATTATAATGTTACACTGAAATTTATTTAATACTTTAAAAAGCGCGAACTTCTCAAAGCTGCCTAGCCTTAGACCAATAATATAGTTTTCCCTCGTCATTACGCTCCACATATCAGCTATCTTTCTCCGTTTTACTCATATTTATTGTCTCATATAGAAACCCTTCTCAAGCTACAGAAAAGCAATATTGTGTTGGCTTCTGTATATACCCGTGTATTTAGACGTGACTTGTAGCCAACGCTTTCTTTATACGCTTCTCTGTCTGTTCTACATTATCGGTCGTTCATTTCACTTAGTCTTCAAGGCACTTGTTATTTTAGCAGCTTATACATTGACCGTTACAAACAAACTTCTACAGAATTTTGTGCTAACGTTCGTTTAAATTTCCAGAACTCGACATTTTACTTAACAGGTGTTCTTCGAAGCAACTGTCCGTTTAAAGTAACGATTCCGAATTTAACCATTCTTGGGATTTGTAAACGAACGTTTGCTTTTATGTAAATAGAAATATTTGCATTTAAATTATTGATTTTCTATATTTGAAAACTCCATTTCTGCATGATTTAAAATTATTACAATTTAATTCTACGCATCCTTGAGTTTTTATGTACTCTAAAGCTTTTTTCCTTTGTGCAATTTTAACATTCTAATTTAGAATTACAAAGTCTGTTAATAACCATCCGTCTTCACTATCTACGCTGATTACTTTGGCGCGTAAATAAATTATTCCTATTTCTATATACACAGTTGATAGAATCTTATTGTCAACACCTATTTAACTTATAATTCCACGTCAATATATATATATATATATATATATATATATATATTATATATATATATGAACATATATATATATATATATATATATATTGCTATGTTACTATGGTCATTTAGGGATAGATAGCATCACTAATATAGTGCGCTTCATGAAAACACCATGAGGGTTCAGAAAACTAGACATTTTTACAAAAAAAATGAGAAATTCAACAGTCAGGCAAAAAAGCAAGTGATAACGGCCTGTATATAAACTATAATTATAATTACTTTAAGTTATGAAAAGTTACTGTACAAACAAGAAGTACGTGACCAAGGAAAGTGAAAATCCAAAAGAACCAATGCCAATAACTTGAAGTCTTACGTGCAAGAAATAGCGCATCAATTTCATTTATGCTTCAAAAATTAGTAGAAATACCCAAAATTTTGCATGTAAGAATCACGTACAAAGCTTTAATCGTTGAACCATACGCTTGTCAACAAATAGGCTTTCCTTTTAAATACGACAGGATTTGTAAACAAATCAGTTTAACTTGAATTAAGGCATGGTTCACATCACCTGAAAGAAAATATTTACGAGAAAGAATTAGAAGTGATTTGATAGTTAATAAATTATATAATGGTGATAGTGTATAATTAAATTAGGTTCGTCGTTTTAATCCTTAAAAACGTAAGTAACAATAAGTTGTTTTTAAATCAGCTTCTAAGTTTTACATTAACAAAAAGACTCTGAGTATTACTGGATCCGATGTGGAAATCCAACAAGTATTTAAATAATTACTGGATCTACGGGGAAACATAATGTGCATCTAAACAAATACTAAATCCCACCAGGAAGCTTAACAAGGACGCTAAAATCAGGAGAAGCTATACTAAGCAAAGTGCAAATCATATCTAAAGTAGATCTGGACTGAACGTTGGACTATTTAACTCACTAAGCTAAAACGGGAGCAGTTGGAGCAGGAACTGGTTCGAACTGGAGACAACAGGTTAGCCAATTCAAATATTTTGTTGTACTTTTATTTAAACATTGCTTTTATGAGAACTTTATGTGAGGGTTAACAAAGATAGTTTTAGTACACATTATAAATTACGTAAAGATTGAAGGAAGTTTAATAGCCGTTCATAGGGCTTCAAATAATAGTAATAACGGTGATTTTTGCTGGCTTTTTGTTTCATTAACGGGAATCACAATTATTGAAAGAATTTAATTCAATTTTTAGTAGGTTATATTCAAAGAATTCTTAAACGTTTTTATACATTGTGTATATTTTGAGAATATTATAGTAGTTGTGCTTAATGGTGCTTTGACTTAAAGGCATAGGAGGTAGAAGTAAAAGGAAAATTAAGTTTTTTTTGTGGGCGTATTGTCGCAAGCTCCGTGCGTGGTTAAAATTCAGCTAGCCGAAGTATTAGAAATTAAAATTAAAAAACTAAAAATTAAAATTGACAAAAAGAAAAATGTTAACCTTTTTATTTCATAAAAAAGGGGCAACGGGTTATTGCAATGATATCACAGATATACATATATATATATATATATATATATATATATATATATATTTATTATTATGCTACGGCTAGCCCTTTTTAATTTACACAGACTGCACAACGTTACGATGATCAATTTTCTTTTTCACCCCTTTATGATTACCTGTCTGAATTGATAAACGAAGACAATCAACATTCATATAATAAAAGGAAATAATATTTACAATTTTTGAAACTTTTTAAATACACTCTTCAATCAATTAATATCATATGGATTATTTATCCGTGAATTTATATACTCTTAGTTTAAAATAAAGTCACCAAAAACTACACCTTTACAAAAAATCTGGAACGTTCTAGACCTCTTTATGATTTATTACGTAAGTTTAGCGTATGCAATGTTTCTTGTTGACTTCTTTACAAGTTTTGGATAAATTGAATAAATTCAGTATTAAAATTTAAATTGAAAAATATCTTAAAATTAATTAGATCTGACCTGTGATCTGCTGATATGTTGTTCCGTGTTGTGGATCAATACCCTCTTACTGTCTTCAATTGAATACCAATGCTCTGCTTTGTTGAGCCAATATTTAGTACAGTTACCCCTCGTTTTCCAAAAATCACCTCGTTCTTTATTTTATATTTTTCTGCATATGCTTTGAATCTCTTCTCTTAAATACTTACGACGCAGATTAAAATTCTTTTTGACGCAAATTATAATTGTACCAGAAGCCAATTAGAATTGTAATTATTCCCGACGCAGATTAGAATCCAATTAGAATTTTACAAGAATCCGATTAGAAGCCCTATATGATTATGAATATTTAATTTAAATTAATTACCCAGTTTCTACTTACGTTTTCTGAGAAAAACGGCAAAAACTCTTCATGTATGCTTAACGTAATTGTTGCACAACACTACTTTCACAATAACATAAATTTGATATATTCTAAACTTTATTTATTTGACGCGTAGATTTCTGGTTAAAAGTGTCGTAGCTTCGACGTGCATCAAGTGTGAACTGACTCGTCTTATCACCGAATAGGTGTTAAATAGCCTTTTCCCACTACATCTGGGTTGGGTTTTCAAACAGTTTTACAGATTGTCGCGACCAATCCAAGTTTGTCTTTAATATTTCAAGATGTTTTCTGATGAAATTATTTCGGATTTTCATGCCATGGTTGTTTGTTTGCGATCTTTGATTGTTTTAACATTTGTTATCGCTGCCAGACTTTCAAATTACGTCCGTGTTTCGTATAGATAATGCTTTTGGATAATTATACAAAAATAAATGATGTAACTCTAGTACTATTTTCTTTTATGTATTTATTTATTTAAAAGTGCGTTTTTTATCAAAGCGCATATTGTTTCTTTTTTATGACAAGCGTAATTGTATGAGGATTTATTAGGTTTTGTCTTATCTTTTGTGTATTTTATTTTGTAGACTTGTTAAACATCCTCAACGTAGTTTTAATTACATGTACGATTATTTCTCTGCTGAATACGGGTTCTATTGTTGAAAGATATGCTCACTTGCATTGATTAATATTATTTACGATCTATATACAGGGTGTTAAATGCTTGCTATTTACATAATGTACGAATTACTTATTTTTGTGCTAAATAAATATAGTTTTCTGATTCCAATCGCTATTTACAGTTACTACACGACCCTTACTACTCAATACACCCCTAAACAACCCCTTATCACAGCAATATATATATATATATATATATATAGTTGTGATACTGTAGCAATACCCCTATGCGCCCTTTTTGTGAATTAAAAAGGTTAAAATTTTTAATCTGTTAATTTTTGATTTTTAATGTATAATTTTAATTACGGCGGCTAGCTCAGTTTTGAATTACGCACGGAGCTTGCGACAATACGACAAACAAAGAATTTAAATCTATCTTCTCCCTCTCCTTCCTGTTTTAATCTTTAAACCAAAACACCACTAAGCACAAATTATTATAATGTTCTCAAAAATATTTATAGCGTATGAAAATTTTAAGAATTCTTTAACTAGAATTTTTATTGAAAAAATTTAATAAAAATTATATAATTATAATTCCCAAAGGTGGCCAAACAAGCCAGCAAAATCACTATTATTATTATTATTAACTAAAGCCTGATGAACGTTCATTCAACCTCATTAGATATTTACGTAATTTGCAACCTATACTCAAAAAAAAACAAACCTTGCCGACTGCTCACATAAATTATCATGAAAGCAATTTTTAAAGTATTTAAATTAAAAATTTTCAATGCAATGTTAATTTTTAAATCATTTATTTTAGCAATGTACAACGAAATATTCACAAATAAAATAATAAAACATTCAAATTGGCTAACCTGTTGTTTTCAGCTCTAATCAATCCCTGGTCCAACTGTTTTCAATATTGTCTGCATCCCTCATAGCACAGCCTTAATCACACTAGTGTCCTCCATTAAACTCCTTGACCATTTATCGTTGAAGTACATGCTCGTTGCATTTCTTCATTTGTTCCATTGATCATTTATAATCGCCTCCAGTATTTATTTAAACTTGTTACCAGTACACATTTAAATTTGTTCCCCAGTAATTGTTTAGATTTTTTTCCCAGTAGTCATTTAGAGTCGCATTTTAAACAATAAAACAACAAACTTTAATTTTTGATAATTACAATGGTACTATTTCGCTTCACAATTCATCACTTTATGTAAATGTCTGTGTTTTAAAAGAGGTGAACTATGCCTTACTTCATGGCAAATTGATTTGTTTACAAATCCGGTAATACTTAAATGCACCGTCTATCTATTGACAAGCGCGAAGTTCGTTGTTGTATATTAAACTTTCATACCAGGTTTTCGGATATTCCATGGTATTATTATTGCATATTAACATCAACGCGTTACTTTTGTCACGCACCATTTCGAGTTAATAGCATTGATCGCTTGGATTTTCATACTTCTAGATAAGTAAACCATTGTTTGTTCAAATAAATTTGGTGAACTTTGATTTTAATTACCATGCCTTGCTTGTTTGCAATAGATCAGGTGTCGATTTTAATTTTCCAGTCACGTAGACTAAACACAATGTATGCCTTGAATTATATGCGTTTGATATCTTACGCATTTTTAAACCTGCTTGTTTTAATTGGGATCCTTGACGTAATAATGATGCGTTATTTATACATGTCGCGTTTCAGCTTGCATTTATGTTGTTTAACGACTTGCGAATTTGTTTATTCTAATAGATCTTTAAAATATTTTTCATTAACTGAATTTATTATAATTATGATTTATATACAAGGCGTTGTCATTTACTTTCCAGTCTAATCAACGTATTTCTTTTTTTCTTCAGAAAACTGTTTCGTTTTCTGAGCCCTTATGTATTTTATATGGAGAGCGTTTTACTGTTAGTCCTAACTACCCCTAAATGACCCTATTAACACAGCAATATATATATATATATATATATATATATATATTGATATGATATTCGCCCCAAGATTGGGCGTGTTATTAAATTGCTGTGATATTGCCTTTGGGATTTTATGCCCCTACGATGGGTGTCATAAAATTGCTGTGATATGCCCCTCAATTGGGCGTTATTAATTGATATGTAATATTTACTTTTACCCCGACTAGCTCACTAAATAAATCTTATTTTAATCTTTAAATAAATTCAAATAAAGCAGTACACACAATATAATAATTGATAATACGTATAATACTCAAAATTTTCCTTTTCGTATAAAATATTTACATTTACCAAATTTATACTTTTCTGAAAGCCAGCAAAAATATCTCTTAATTACACTCAAGTACCTTCGAACGTTCCAAGATGCTTTTTCCTGTTTTCATATTTTTCAAATGAATTTTTTGATGACTCTTACAAATACACAATGTATAGCAAGTATTAAATTTGAAACAGTCTTTTAATAATAAAATGTTTAAAAATCGCTAACCTGGAATGGTTTCTGGAGTTCCATCATAGTCTGTGGTCTGCATCCCTTGTTGTGTCCGCTTTACTTATTGGCCAAAACTATCCACTTTTGATTTCTGGTATTTTAGATTTGCGTTATGGCATTGAGTTGTATCAACAAAATTGTCTTCACAAAATGGCATCAACAAAATGCTGTCCCAATAATTGAATCGCCTTCAATAAAAACGTCCCAATAAAAGAAGTCCCCAATAAAAATCGCTTCCAATGAAAGCCCTGTTTTGTTAAATATTAGAAATAAATTAAATTAATTGTTTAACTTATGTCTATTTGTAGATCTGCTTATTTTTCGTCGCACAAAAATTTTGCACTTTCAAATTTCATTTATTGAATTTTTATTTTACTAATTGCGTAAGTTTTTAGAGAATTTGGTGCTCGGTTGAATATGGACAAAATGTTATATATTTTCTATTGTATATATAAGCCCTTCCTCCCAATAGTTTTCATTGGCGTGTTTATAATCAAAACTTGTACTTTGCCTTATCTGGCAGAACTCGGAATTTTTACAAATTCCCTAGTTTAACTCTTCGACGAAATGCTCCATCGATCACATAAGCGCTCAGTATATTACAGTATTATAATAGCATTTCCAATTTTCGGCTTTTATCAAGTCACGTATTCAATGTTTGTCAATTAAAAGTCCACAATTTATCATATAATTGAACCGCTTTGTTTATTCGTTTGTTACAGAATGTTGGTTTTCTGAACAGATGGGTTTTTTCTAGCCACGTAACGATTTTGTAATAATGAAGTATAAAGATGTGTTTGCATAATAATTACGTTGATATTTTCGACGCAATTGTTAAATATTTAGAGTGCCAATTTATTTATGTTTCCCGGTGATTTAATTTGAAGCAATTATTTGCTTTTTTAAATCTTATTTTTACTTGTAAACTATACTTAAACGTATTTATACGACGCACACATTGTTATTCTAATCAAATGATTATTACTTAAAGAGCTTCTTTCTCATGCATTTAATTACATATCTTTTATATACAGTGTCCTCGCAATTGACTTTTTTGTAGAATAGTCGATTTGCTCTTATAATTGCTGGAGTTATTTGATTTTCTTAAAGTTAAAGTTATTTATATCTATCCTACGACTACTATGACTTAATCTGCCCTTAAACTACCCTATTACCATAGCATTATATATATAAATATATATATATATATATATATATATATATAATTTTATCAAACAACTTAACGTTTCGGTATGAATTAATACCAATATCAAAAGCTAACTGGAAACATAAAAATTTGAATTAACAAAAACACAGATTAAAACACTGACTACTTACTTTGATTACATTGAAATTGTAAAATTTAGTGAAAAAAGTTAAAAGATTTACATAATATATGTGGGTCAATATTTAGAATTGAAGTGTGCCTTAAGGTCACGTCATGCACTTATGGCGGTTAAAACTGAAAACAAAAACGAATATAACAAGATTATTTGAAAATGACAGGAGAACGTTCCAAAAATGGCAGCAGTTACAATACATTAAATATTTAATACTTTAATGATGTTTGAAAATTTCATTATTACATAAAGCAGAGTAAACGATATGAACTTTATCAACATCCATTTTATTATTAATAAGTTTGATTTCCTTGTTAATATAGAAAGACTCAATGAATAATCTAGTTTTATAATTGGGTTTGTTATCCAAAATGGTGTCATCGAACAGAGGTGTATGTTTGGTTGCAGAAACATGTGAAGACAATGCACGTTTAGAGGAGTTTTTTCTGATGTCACTTCTGTGCTGGGATAAGCGGCTTTTACCTACTGACTAGTATGTCCAATGTAACTATTGTTACAACTGTAAGTGATTTTGTAAACAACGTTACTATTTAACAGTTTTGGAGCACAATCCTTCAATATTGTGAATAAACTCTGGATGGAGTGGTTGTACTCATAGACGATAGCCACCTTAGGTTGTTTCAGTAATCTAACTAGAAGAGGAGATAACTTTTGTAAATCAGGAAGCTTTTTATATGTAATGTCTATTGTAGTAGTGTTAAGACTTAGGAAGTTACTGTACATCATCTTATGTATCATTTCTTTTAGGTAACCATTGTTCAATAAAGTGTCTATCAATATTTTCTTATCTGGAGATTTGATATATGTTCAATGCGGTACCGTAGGGCCTTCATTGTGTGAACCTTATGTTGAATAAAATTATTGGAATGGAAATTCAAATATCTGCCAGAATCAGTTGATTTAGTGTAGCAATCAAATAGTAGATGATTATGTGCGTCTTTAATGACCAAAACATCCAAAAAAGGTAATTTACTGTTCACCTCCATTTCATACATAAAGTGACTGTGTTCATTAAAGCCATTAAAAGTTATTAAATTTTGGTCGTCATATTGAGCTGGCAATGAGCAATTGATGTCATCGACGTGCTTTACGAAAAATGACATCTCATAAGTTAGTCTAGGTACAACAATGCACAATAAGTTATCCATAATCATTGAGCAATTATGGGTGACAAAGGCAACCCCATTGGAGTTCGAAATAATTGTAGATAGAATTTATCTTGAAAACCAAATAAGTGTTGTTAAAGACCAGGTTACCGGTGGCCAAAAACAAATCTTCCGAAATCTTGCAATACGGTTTAATTTTATTCCAATTTTCTTTGATAATATTGATGACCAAGTGTAAAGAAATATTTGTAAACTAAGATGCTACATCCAATGAAATAAGAATATGATCGTTAAGAAGGTGAAAATCCTTGAACAGCAATCTTAAAAAGCATCATACATTCAAAAACAATCTTTTATTATACAAATGAACATAGAACAGTTTACAACATAATTTTCAAACGAAATTATTCCTTACTAGTACTTATTTACTTAGTTACTAAAATATTCCTTACCAAATCTATGTTAAAATTTAGAAAACCCAAATCTCTTCTCTTGTGGATAATTTACCTATCGTTTACTTCCACGCTTGTAAGGTTGTTTGACCAAAAGCCTTGACAGATGGTCTATTTAAAGGTCAAAATATTTCAAACTCGGACCTCAAAACTTCCTGGTAAATATCTTTTGAAAAAATATTATATGAATAAAACTTATTTTACATTAAATTCTAATGACAAAATACTCAAATATCGGTTGCAAGCAAAGAAATCTAAAATTAACACTTTCGAAATTTAATAGTAATTATCCAATTCGCAATCTACGTTATTAACTACCTCCTGCTTCCATTTTTAAATTGATGTTAAATGTTTGGTAAAATCTCCATTTAAGACGTCAGTTACCAAAAGTGCATGTTCTATTTTAATTAACTTTAAGCAGTTTTCGTATCGAGGAAAGTTGAATTTTCATTGTGTTTTTACAAATTAAATAATTGCATTTAACAGTTTCCATATTTCAAACTATTGAAACGTATAAATTTCATATCGTAAATTAATTTACAGCATTTAATTCCATTTAAAATCGTACATGACGAATCGCAAATTAATAAAATCTTTCTTTGTCGATATCGTAAATTTTTACGTATTGCTTGTTAACGCGAATTAATAAATGAATATCCTCTAATAAAGTTTTTGCTTATAAAAAATTATTTAACCACGTCATGGTTCTCCAGATTTTTCACGATCTAATTCGAATCTTTGTTCCATACGTGGTGTAATATTTGCGGATATTCCACGGATTTAATGGCTTAATTAGTGTCAAACCGCCGCGGCTAAATAATTTACGCGCATAGCAAGGCGTTGTTAAGCCTGGTCTAATTGCCGGAGTTAACGTTGTGTTGCAACTAACCTATAGTTACGCGAAAACTATGAAATTGATTTTGTTACTTTTTTAAGGATAAGGCGAGTTCTTTGAATTAACAATTATTTACTATTTAGGTTTTTAATAACATTTCTTAGGATTTTACGTATTTGTCTAGATTAATTAAGAATATTACAGATTTATTTCATATAAAACCTCAAATGAATTCAAATGTCATATTACGCACATAATTAATAAAGTCTTGTCTATATTTGTAAATGCAGTAAGAGTTGCATTCTTAACAATTGTAAAAAGAAAATATTTGCTTCCAGGGTAAAAAAAAGTGTTTTTATACACATGATTATTTATTTTATGCATGAAAGGTGTATTTTTATAATAAATGAATGGCTTAAATCTATGTTATTTTTAATACTTTTGATGAGCTTTCGTTTTTCATTAAGTATAGATTTATTACACACACGGAAAAATATATCGCTTTGCTTTCTTTATAATTGATTATATTTACACACATGGCCTGTTTTTTATACAGGGTAGCACAATAAATAGTAAGAGATTTCAATTTTCTTCCGTTACCTTTTACTTAAGTGGGTTTATTGATAGGATTTGGGTTTCCATGACCTCTCGTGACCTCTTTATCACGACAATATGTATTGTGTGTTGCATTTATTTTCAGTAGTTTGATATTTATATTAGAAAACTATTGGGTTTGCTGCCAAATAGTTCAAGTTAATTGGTTGATTGTAGATTCTTAACTACCAATATTTAGAAACTTACAGCTAGAATCCAATCGTGACAGTTGCATTTCCCACAACCTGTCCACCACTACAACTGGTTCGTACGAATCCTAATTGATCGGAAAACGTCATATATCTATTCCGAACTGTGAGAAACGTCTTCATCACAAATGTACAATATAATAGAAAATGATACTCTACCTCGTCAAAAGACATGGTCGAAAAACGTTAAGACCACCTTTAGCGTGCGTAGTCTCACAACTTCTAAAATTGTGTTACAAATGTGTAATATACCTAAATTAGTTATACAAAAATCCCATATAATTAATTATTTTCCAAAATCATTTTTAAAGCGCTTTTTAATGCGTAACAAGGTAAAAACCCGATTGGTTCAGATTTCCTTGAGGTAATTATTAGTTACTACAATGTTAAACTACAGAAGTGATTATCAGTCCAAATTTGATTAATCTTGAGATAATTCGTTTTGAAGCTACTAAACAAGTTAAAATTGCTTCAGAAGACCTATAAATCAATAAAATATTACATTAAATCTTGATCGGTAATTTGAGTTTCAGTTATTTTTAGTTGTGTTAACAATCCCTTGATTTTTTCTAAAAGAGCGATTGACCGCGGGTAGTACTCTTGATTTACACTTTTCATGCTGTATCTTCGATCCTTATAAGTATATGTTATTAAAGGTTTAGTATTAGCATATTTTTGAGTGATTACTTTTTTCTTTGTAAAGTGTGTTGATGTTTTGTTCTTTCGGACAATTGATCGAATCCTAATTTTTCAATAACGCCACTTGTATGTGATATTTCTAGTTTTGGTAATTATCACACTAGAGAGCCTAGTTCACGTAACTTCTTCATAATTACTGCAAAAATATAGTAGATGAAAACTTTAGCTGGTAACTTTGGTATACAGTCAAATTTGTATTATGGGATTATAAAATCAAAATAAATAACAGTACAATAACGAAATAACTAGGATTAGTTGGTTAAATTCTTTAATATTTCAGATGAGTATATATCGATCGCGTTCAGATGACTGAAGTAGAAAGACACCTAGTTTTCTGTCTATACGACTACAAAACAAAATAATAGTGTGTAACATGCCTAGCAAGAACAACGGTAGTATTAAAACGTATTGCTTGATTTTTGGGCTTCACAGCAAATATGGCCGTTTGATAATCGCAACAGCTTCAAGCTAAAAACATAAATATAATTACTTGAAATGCGACTCCTTTATGTTATCGTATAGGTATGACGTACCAGAAGCACTTTCGCAATTAAAAAGCATTAGTCACCCTTCAAACATCTAGGTTCTTGACATAGTGCCATTGTGTTGGCACTTCTTTGTTCAAAACTCTTTTATTTTACAGAATACTTATGTGGGGTGATGCATCAGTATGCACCACACAAACCTTCTGACATATATACCGCTATATGCAACACGGTTTCTGTAGAGTCGTAGAATCAATAACTTCACAATATTGCACCCTTCTAACCCCAAGTATGTAATTAACTACGGGGAGAAAAATAAGGTTCTTTATTTGAATAAATTAAAATAGTGAATTTTGTAATAAGCATTAAACGTAAGGAATCCCTCATCATATCAAATGAGGAGTAAATCTATGTTTCTTTTTAAAGCAATACCACCACTATTTTTTAGAAAGAGCGATTTATAACTTAGAGTACAAAATCGGTCACTGCCCTTAGAAATTTTGCGGGGTCAATTTCTTTTTTTAATAAAACAAAATACTATCTTTCTCAAGACATTTTTATAAAGCCAGCATATGAATATTTAATATCTTCTACAACAGTGTAGACATCTCAATTTTGTATTCAAATCTAGAGTGCTTTATATGCGCCTTGTTTTGAAGGGTTGTGGTGTTCACAAAGGCGATTCATTAATTTTATTATTTTACTGTTATGATCGTTCAAGTATTCATTACCTTATAGTCGACTAACTGGTTATTGGGTTCTAACCCTTTTCACCAATCGGTCAGTGTTAATTTTTCTTTTCATTATCATGATGCACAAGTCGTTACAGAACTATGCTTTACTATAATAATAACAAACTCAAAACTTGAAATAACTAATGGATGTCATTTATGTCCATCACATCAATGTCAGACATACAATGCAGCAACATATGAGCGGAGTTAAATTATTCCTTCCTTCTCTGTAACAATTAAAAGGGTTCTTCGACCTTTAGCGATACTAACGCTGTTTGTCGAAAGAAAGATGTTCACTTCTTGAAAATGTTCAATTCTCTTTTATTCGACTTTTTTGTAAAAATAAAAACCCAAAGAATTAATCGAGACATTGACGAGCAGTCCTTTTAGAAAAGCGAATATTTAGTTTTCACAAAAATCAGTTTTCTTAAATTACGGCGCCAAGTAAGCAATATACAGGGTGAGTGTTTAGTGGTACGAAGGAATGCTTCTTAAGTATTAGAGATATCAAAACTAACTTGGTAATTACAATACACGATCGTTATACTTACACTTTAAAGACATTTAGGTATTTACACGGCGATGCTCAAAAAACGCTGACTCAAAATTTTGCAGTTTTTTTGATGGACACCTTGTATGTTTTGGAAAATTTGAATTCTCTGGAACATTTACAACTAAAAATATATGAATACTTTGAGCCTAAGTGTGACAATTTTACAGACATTGTTACTTTCATGTCGAAAACAAATCTTCTTTCTTAACCCTACGGTGTTCAATTGCAAATTTTTAAATAGATACACGACAACTTTAAGCTCACTTTCTTCATTGGCACTTATTCTAATTTGCTAACTACCACCTGCAGAACTTTTAAAACCTTCAGCAACATTAACAAATGGTTTTCTCCGAGAGTGTCTCTTTTCTGTATATTGTTGAACGTACAGTCAGCTAACAAGCAATGCATCTAAAATAAGTATCATGATTTAGAAAAGTTCATTTTGATCAAAACTGGACAATGACAAACAGCAGAAACAAGAACACACACGTAGACGAATACTACAATGGTGCAAGTAAACTGGTAAACAAAATTAAACTTTTTTTGCCTGCAAGCCAAATTAACTGATCCTAATGAAACTTTTTATGCTGAATTCAAATATGTAAGCAGTCTTTTTCTATTGCTCACGGTCTTTTATGACACTAGCGGGTAAGATTCGGTACATATTTACCAATAAATAAATAAAGTTTCCGTTCTGAACGACTCTACAACATGAAGAAGTTCTAGAATACTGGAACGGGTAAAATAGTTTGCGTGTTTCAGGGAGCTAAGGAGCGGAACTATAGGTTTAAGAAAGATAGTGCGGTCTTTATTGCGGAACCAGATAAAAACAACTTTCTGAAAGAGTCCAGCAGCTTTTCCTGTACATAGGGAGGTGGAGCCTATAGGGGTTATTATGACAGTCTAAGACATTCTACTGCAATGTAGAAAGCAACTAGAAACTAACCATGTTATCCTCTAAAATCATATAAAAATGCTGGCATTCTCTAGAGTAAAAGATTCCGGAATTAAAATAGATCCTTATCCGGATCTCCGGGAGGGAACTACTTTGAGGATGTGATCGGCAGGTCAATAAAAAGAATGAAAGAACCTAGAACATCTTGCGTGTCGGAGCGTGGAATGTTAGAAGTAGGCAAGCTAGAGAATTTGAAAATTAACATAAATAGGCTAGCGTTAGATAGAAGCAGGGATTAGCGAAGTTCGGTGGCCAGAGACGGGTGACCGGAGATTTTAGCACAAATGATATAGAATCGGTGGAAGGAAATTCGGGTGTGGAAATAGTAATGCGAAATTAGATTGATACTCGATAAAAAACTATTTACAAAAGAACAAAAGAGTTGTTACGTTTACTTTACGATGGTCCGTTAAAACCAACCCTATTTGGTATTTCATTATCCATTTACTTAGTTTCTGCTCAAATCCACCAACAACATCCTGTATATTTTACCTGTTCACAATAAGTACGCTTCCTAACAATTTTTATTTTAAACCTATTTACTTTAAAACAAAAAGTTGATTCTATAAATTAAATAGTCTATACCCTGTTTTAGGTATCGGTAAGCTTGCTATACATTGCGATAGCGTGTAATTATTTTATCTATTGTTTCAATCTAAAACTCGTTAAAATAACGTATTGAACTATTCGATATACCGCGTTTCGAGTTTTCTAATCACCTGTTATGATGTTTTGATAATACTAGCATTGAGTTGAATTCTTGCTATTTTAAAAGGAAGCAAAATTCACTTTTTTTTTCCATATACACGACGAAAACATTCGCCGGTATTGTTTTTTTTGTTTCCGTTTTCTTTTTGGAATTTCGCGCACTCAATACAGGGTGGTAGGTAATGGTAGTTTTACAAACTTATACTTTTCTGCGACAATAAATTAATTTACCTGTAATTATTCTAGCTTCTTTCGGTGGCCCTAAAGCCCCGTTGGATTGCCGCTCCTGTTGTTATGGGGGACACCCACAGACCGCCCGCACCCTGGACATATTGGTGAGTGTTAATTTTCGATTTTTTTTTTGATTGTGGCATTGATTCTTGTGAAATGGTCAGAACAATATGTTTATCAAGGTCGACTTGACGCCTAAACTTGGTGTTTTTTTTGTTCTTGGAAGCAGGATTATCTTTACGGGAGGGGCTAGTTAATATTAATAATTCTACGTACGAGGACCATTCCACCTAGTTAATTGCATACTCACGATGGTGATTCATCACTGTTGGCGTTCCCCTTTTTGTGGGGTTGTAAACTCTGTTAATTAAGACATTGTAGCGCCGACGATATATATATATATATATATATATATATATATATATATATTATATATATATATATATATATATTATATATATATATATATATATATATATATATATATATATATATTTCTATGAAGTTGTGGCTCTAACTACTCAAGCCCTTCCGTTGGGAAGTCATAATTTTTAGTGTGGTTTGCTCTAAACAATTGTGCCCCACTGGTGGACTGACATAAAATTGCTAGCTAAAAATAAAATTTTAAACACTACTATTCTCCTTCTAACTAAAATTAGTAATCCACGCTTTCATTTCTATAAGTTCGGTTTTACACTCCTCTGAAAAAGCCTTCCAAATTGTTATGCCACGGCTAGCTCTGCATTCAGTTTCTTCTAAAGATACTTACCACCTATACCCATACTCTCAATCACCTTATAAAATTAATAATAAAAAAAATAACCAAATAATTCAACACACCATACAACCTTTTATTCAAACAATATAAAAATTTAATTCACCATCTCAATATTTACAACTTGACTCTTTGAAACATCTTTATGATTTTACTCTGTATCAAAACAACTCAATTTAATATTTCCAAATTTTATGCTTTTTTACACTTCATTGTCTTAATTGAAAGTAGATGGGCCTATTCTGAAACCTTAACTGAATTTTTCCTGGTCTATGGTGAGCTCAGTATAAACCTTTCATCTTTGTGCTTAAATTGTTGCACTAAAAATTAAACACAGACCTGTTTACCTCTTACATCATATAGCATATTCCCCAAGCTTTTACCCCTCTGATTTATAATACAGAATAATGGGCTTTTTGTTTTAGATTAATAAATCATTTTCAGTTCATAAATATTTTTATCAATAAACACCAATCACAAACAGTTTAAATAAAATCACTCCAGTGCCATAGTTCAACCAAGAAAAATCGTTACCTGGTTACTGCTTCCATAACATCTATGTAGTAGCCTTCAACTCCACTGCTCGTTTCAGGATCATTCCATATTGTGGGTTTCCATTTTTTAAAAAACCATACCAAAACCAATTTGTTTTTCATCCAAATCATTATTAATTTCACCCAATTCCAAATATCACCTCACTTTTCACTCAATAAGCCTCAAGCACTCTCGTTCAAATTGTAAATAACCTACTTATGAATCATTCTGCTTTCATCATACTACTATATTACGGTTTACTCCGTTTTAAAATTACTGTACACTTTACTTGTGCATTAAACACTTATAAAACTTATCGGACTTCACTTATCACGTGTTGTAACTAGGATGTTCTAGTAGTGAACTTCGAAAGTAAAAGAGCCTTTGCTGCCTCTAACCCCGTTTATATAATCCGAATTTGGTTTTTACTTGTGAAAAGGAAGTTAACCAATGTATTCCTTTTCTAGACATTATTAGTCATCAGATCATCTACCAACAACTTGAAGTTTGATATTTATAAAAAACCTACAGATTCTGGTAGGTACATTAATTATCTTTCCAACCACACATTCCATCATAAACTTAACACTATTAACTGTCTAAAACACCGTATCCTGAATATTTGTGAACCTGAATTTCTCAACAAAAATCTAAAAGAATTAGAATCTATCTTACTGAATAATTTATACACCAAAAATCTGGTTAAAAGGTTGCTATATTATAATCAGCTACATACGTCAATAAAAAACAATAGTATTGATACTAAATTTAGGAAACTTCCATATATTCAAAATTTAACTCCCCAAATTGTCAAGATCCTTAAGCAACCTGATATGTTTATAGCGAGTACCTATTATAATTCGATAGGTAGGTTGTTTACGAAATTAATAGACAAGACAGAGAAGCCTCTATGTAGCAATGTTGTTTATCAGATCGAATGTAGTTGCAATAGAACGTACGTAGGACAATCCAAACAATGGTTAAAAAATCGGATTATACAACACAAATTCGATGCCAAGATTGGTAAATCGTGCTGTGCATTGTCTTCACATCTTTATGATTCTAAACACCAAGTGAATTTTGACAACACCAAGATTTTGGATATTGAGAGGAACTACTACAAAGACTTCCTAGAATCGTTTCACATTTACCGACAACGTGATTCTTTAAATAACAAGTTGGATATTAATAATTTAAATGTGATATATTCGGGGTTATATAGTGTTAATGATAAAAAGCGGATGTAGATAGCATTGTTGGCTGTATAAAGAAATCACGTTTAGTTTTATAGTTCCTATTTGTCCTTGTTATTGTCTTGTATTAGATTTATATTGTTATCTTCCGTGCACGTGTTATACATTGTTTTCCAATGATAATTTTTGTAAGAACCATTATCATACAGTAATGGTAGTGTGTTATTCTAGCACAGTTATATATTTTATTCTGTTTGTAGTGTTTAATGTATTTTTAATTTTTTGACTTGCTACTTTTAATTTTAGTGTTATATAATTATTTATTAATGCTGTGCGTTATGTATGGAACTGCGTTTCTTATTTTGTTACTAACATGTATATAAAGTCAAAGTAATCATGTAAGTAGATAAATTGTACTGTTTCAGACCTTGTAACTATTTCAGCAAATTTTAGTTTTTGAAGAAGGCATAATTCGTGTGCCGAAACGTTAGAATAGAATTACAATTTGACACTGTAGTTTTATTGCTGTATAAAAGATTGCATCCCAAGATTTAAACAACTATTATATTAACTATATATATATATATATATATATATATATATATATGTATATATATATTGCTGTGATAAGGGGTTGTTTAAGGGTGTACTTTATAGTAAAGGTCGTTTAGAAATGAGAAATTACCATAGGCAGCAGAAAACTGCACTTATTTAGTGAAGAATTGAGAAATGGAGATAGTTTGTAAATAGTAAGCAGTCAACACCCTGTATATAAAGTATACATAGTTTTAAACGACGCCGATAAACATAGGAAAACGTATAGTTAGCGTAGAAACCAGGAACACATGCATTAGGTAAATAGAAAATATTTAATACCCTGTAGATAAAGTTTTAGTGAATTTAGGTAAAGCGGATAATGCTATTTTTCAGTGGAAGCACGCGTATATTTATAAATAAACAATAAAGTGTAAGCAGACACGCATTCAAAAGAGTTCCAAACGATTAGATTAATACGGAGATAGAAATAGAGCTTCAGGAAGCATAACATAAATGCGTGCAAATAGCTAACCATTTTTGATAATAAAGGAGATTAAACATTGCGTGAATAACATGTAAATATGAAAATTAAAAGTCGAATTGCATCAGTTGTTTATGGAAAAGCAATTAGATCTATCAAAACACCGCATGTTGATAACGAAGACAGCTGCAAGCAGGTTACAATTATTGGGAATCGTGGAGAATTACATCAGAAACTACTTTGAATGTAATTATTTGATTGGTTATAAATGGGCGACGAGTTGTAGACTATACCCACTAACGGAGTGGGAATTCAATAATATATTAGCAGGTACAGTGATAACGAGGTCAGTTTTGAACTCAATAAAGGCCGAAGTGCGCCACTATGAAATAAAGTGATACGTAATAATAATAATTCAAAGTGAAAAATTGTAAAAGTGCTAATATGAAAATTATAATTGCCGATTAAACGTAAGTAGATTATGTGGAATTTTATTTTAAACTAAAACATATTAATAATAGAGCTTCTAAAGCCGGGGAGAAAAATTCAAATTCTAAGTCCGGGGAACAGTAATACAATTTCTAAGTCCGGGGAAACAGTAATACAATTTCTAAGTCCGGGGAAAATAGACTACGATTTGTATGTCCGGGGAAACAAACTACAATTTTTAAGTCTGGGGGGAAAAATAATACAATTTGAGTAAGGAAAGAAAAAAAACTACGATTTCAAGTCAGAGGACAATGATAATAAGAATTCTATTCTAAGTTTGAGGAAATTGATTGATAAGATGTAACGGGTTTTCTTGGTCGCCAGTGAAACTATTTTTTCTTATACAGTGGAACAACTTTTTTATAAGGCTGGCCTCACGTTGTGAGCCAGTGAAACTTATTGTTCCAAGAATCTTCCGACACAACTAGGGGTCTATTCCTTGGGTAGAGCTATGAGAAGTGGGAGGGTAAGTCGAAATCTGTTTGCAGATCAAACTTAATCTAAACCAAATAGGCGCCACCAAGTCCTGATGTGTGTCGGTAACTACGTGTACCAAGCGTCCATAGGGAGACAAAATCGGGGAGTCACAATCGGTGTAGGTCAAAATTGAGAGAGGTCAAATTAAAAAGTCAAACACTCCACGGGACAAAAAAATTAATCAAAGTCTAAATTTAACGTAACCTTTTAACTAGAGTTTTCTTACTTCTACCAAGGCTAGTATCTACTAACTATAACTAAACACAATACAAATTATCTTAATTTCCAAAAATAACAACTCCACTTCCTGGAGCTCAAGCAACTCCATCAACAAAAAAAAGGAACGCTATCATATCAAAACAGCATCACAATTCAAAATATTATCATTTCAAGGTGATAATCAAAACTAAGGTAAACTAACTAACAGGTAACTTACAAAAATTGAATACAAAATATTATCATCAAAAGGTGATAATCAAAACTAAGGTAACCTAACTAACAGGTTACTTACAAAATTCGAATTCAAAATATTATCATCAAAAGGTGATAATCAAAACTAAGGTAACCTAACTAACAGGTCACTTACAAAATTCGAATTCAAAATCGAAGCAGTTAGGGCTGTAATTTCTTGCACCCTACTGATTATCCTATCACTAATTTTCAAACATCACCTCTTATTAGTGATGGATCAAATGGTGAGGTTCACCGTGCAAACCTGTGACCTTATCAAAAAAAATTTCTGAAAGGTCCGAAATAAGGGAAAGAATAAGCCAATATTCTCTCTACCTAAATATGTAGAAATCAGGACTAGCAACTTAAATAGTCAACTTATTTCTACTTTCTAATGATATCTTCGAATGATATCTTCTAATGATATCTTTTAAAGACATCTTCTCATCATATCTTCTAATAACATCTTCTAATAACGCGCAACGAAATCAATCAGCATGCACACCAATGCACACCACAAAACCACTACACAAAACCTTAACCACATGTTTCAATTATCAAACAAAATTTTCAAACAAAATAAGTTACAAAAGGACAGTCTCCATTTAGTATTAGTTAAACGATACTAAATCAAAAATCCGAACAAAACGAAGCAAACAACGATTGTTTTATTTATGATCAAAGAAATGACTAGACTGGAACTAATCATCAGGATCATCATTCTCATCTGGATATGATGCTTCAACGGGTTTCAAGTCCTTAACAGGCCATTTTCCGGCTTTTGTCCCTTCCTCATTCTCTAATTCATATACTAAATTGGAATGTTTTTTACGAACTTTACACAAAATGAACTTTGGAGCTAACTTAGCGGAGAATTTATCACTAGCACTCGAAAGTACCTTATTAGTCCTACAAACGCTTTCTCCGACTTGGAATGAAATGTCTCTTCTTCTAAGATTGTAGCGTTTACTCGAACGTTGATAAGCCACATGTAAATTTTCACGGACATTCCCAAAAATATCGAACAAAGGTTGACGATCCAAAACATAGGAAGGTCTACTACTAGAAACAACATCTACATCTTTACCGGGTTCAAAATTGTTACTATAAGCTTTTCCACTTAAGGGTACCTGACGACCAAAGACTAAAAAATTTGGAGAATAGTTGGTGGATTCGTGTTTTGCTGAATTAACTGCGTACTGAATTTTTGATATCTCATTATCCCATGTATCATGTTCTTCTACGTAAGAACGGATTGCAGTACCAACTGTCTTATTAATTCTTTCCACAAAATTGCATTGAGGAGCATAAACAGCATTGTACCAAATCTTTTGGATTTCGTACCTTGCACACAAAGCTTTAAAAACACGTCCAATCAATTGTGGACCATTATCACAAATAACAAATTGTGGTACACCGTAGACAAGAAACACCTTTTCTTCCAAAAAATTTTCAATCAAATGTGCCTTGACACTGCGCAAAGGTTGTAAAATCGAATACTTCAAGAACCAGTCACCAACAACTAAAAGCCATATGTCCGCGTTTGGAACGAGGGAACGGACCCATCAAATCTAAAGCAATGGTTTGGAATGGATGTCCAACCTCTTTTTCCTTTCCCATTATGCCTAGTGGACCTTTATTTGGTGGTTTTTGAGCACCACAAATCAAACATTTCCGGCAAAATTTACGTACATCAAAAATCATCTTTGGCCAATAATACAATTCTTGGACACTAGACAAAGTTTTCAAAGAACCAAAATGTCCTGCTGTAGGGGGGTCATGACATGATTTAATGACATCTTTACGCTGAGATTTCGGTACTAAGTGCTTCCACTCTACAATATTTGCCGAATGCGGTAATTTGGAAGGAATAAACTTAAAAACGAACCCATCTTCCACTTTCCAGTGTGGGTAGCTTTTGGGTGACGACAAAATTTTCTTTCTCAAAGATTCATACCACAAGTCTACATTGTCAAGTTTGATCTCTACTAAATTAATTTCTGGATCTTCTATAGGAACGCCACGACTAAGACAATCTGGAACTATATTAAATTTTCCTTTCCTATGTACCAAATCAAATGAATGTTGCCTTAATCGAACAGACCATCTGGCAAGTTTTCCCGTAGGATTCTGAAGATTACTCAACCAAAGTAACGAAAAATGATCAGTGACAACTGTAAATCGAACACCTTCCACCCACGGACGAAATTTTTCAATTGCAAAAATGACTGCTAAGCACTCTTTTTCTGTGGTGAAATAATTGCGCTCTGTACGGCTCAGGGTTTTACTTGCGTACGAAATTACACGTTCTTGTCCTTTTATATTTTGTATCAGAACAGCTCCTAACCCAGTGTTACTGGCGTCACATTCAACAATAAAAGGTACCGAATAATCTGGCTGTGAAAGAAGAGGTGCTGAAACTAATGCTTGTTTAATTAACACAAACGAATTTTCCGCTTCCGCGCTCCAATTTACAGTTTGACCTTTTTTCTTCTTCTTAATGAGATCATTAATAGGCGAAACTAATGACGAAAAATTCTTTATAAAGCGACGATACCAACTGCACATTCCTATAAATCTCTTAATTTCTGTCGTGGTTTTCGGTCGAGGAAAGTTAACCATAGCCGATACTTTATCGGGGTCTGTACGAAGTGAATTTGAACCTACTATATAACCCAAAAATTTAAGTGTTTTTTTGAAAAATTCACATTTTCCTATATTTATAGTAAGGTTAGCCTCTTTTAGACGTTGCTTAACCTACGACAATAATTTCAGATGTCCTTCAAACGACGACGAACATAGTATTATGTCGTCCAAATAGCAAAATACATGAGGTTCAAAACGTGGACCAAAAATCGCATCTACTAATCGCTGTTGGGTCTGCGCAGCATTCTTCAACCCAAATGGCATGCATGTAAATCTATATTGTCCTCGCGAAATAACACTAAAAGCAGTCTTATCTTTAGATGACTCACTAAGAGGGACTTGCCAAAACGATTTTCTCAAATCAAGTGACGAAATATAGTTCGCACCTCTCAACATATTGAGAATTCTATCTACATTCGCAAGGGGGTACGAATCGTGAACAGTTAAGTCGTTCAAGGCTCTACCATCAAAACAGAAACGATATTCTCTATCTGCTTTTTTAACCAACAAAACTGGAGATGACCACGGACTAGTACACGGTTCTATAACTTTAAGTCTAAGCATGTCGTCCAACTCATCATTCAATATCTTGCTCATATATGGTGACATCACATATGGTTTCTTATGGAAGGGCTTGGCATTATCTGTATCTATATCTATTTCGATTAGGTTAGTACGTCTCAACCTCATCACTGCTAATTTCATTGAATGAATCTATAATCTCTTTTGCTTGCACACACTGAGCATCCGAAAGGTCATGCAAATCAAATAAGTAATCATTAGTGTTCAAAGGGATAGAAGATGAACCTAAATACACAATACTGTTCTCAATGTTACTCTGAATAAACCAATTATTTTTCCTAAAATCGGCAACTACACCAAATAATTTTGCAAAGTCACTACCGAATATAAAGGCATGAGGTAGGGACGAGACCACTAATGCATTAAGAATACGACAATCATTACCCACACAAATTGGTAAATCAACAGAACCTTAAACAGACTTTATTGAACCATCAGCTGTAGTAATACCTGTTTTTGCTGAACTAAAAATTTTTAAGTCTAATTTTCTAATTATCGAAAGAGCTAAGGATCCAACCTGAGGTAGTGCATCCTGAATCTAGAAGACCGGTAATATCTCTATCAAGTAACTTCACCATAATGTAAGGTCGATTATCACACTGCTTTTCAATGAACAAGGAATTATTCTTAGGCTTCGTAGAGTTCTGACAAAAAATTTTTACAACTGTAAGCCATCTCGACCAATCATCTTTACAAAAATATTTTTCTTGTTTACATATCATAACTGTAGCCTTATGACGCGGAACAGAATGCCGACCACTATGCACCTGCCGCCTTACTGGTTTTTTGAACATTGTGGACACGACGTTGCTTTAACACCTTTTCGACCACATCCAAAACAAAAAATATTTTTGGTTGCTCTACAATCTTTAAACCAATGTCCATTACGAGAGCAATTCCAACAAACAAAACTATTTCTCTTATCAGGACTAAAAGAATTGAAAACTGAAGACTCCGAAGTACTCTTATCCGCAACTGGTGTTTGAGGATTAACTAATTTATTTTGATAAACCCTACTCTTAACTGCATAAATTTTTTCATTCATCACGGGATGTTTAGTCTCGAATGGATGCTTAGAAGGACTACAAGTCTTGTTGGGCTTACTAGAAGATGCAGAAATCGAGTTTAGTTTCATCAAAGAGACTTCTTCTAACTTTTTGCACAAATTTACTAAGGTAGATACATCTTGAATGTCCGACAACGCAAGTGCTGAAATGTAATCAGGAATCAAATTTTTTCTTATCATCTTAACTTTAGTGACTTCTGCTGGCTCGTTAGTAAGTCTACTAAATAAAGTTTGCATATGCGCAACAAATAAAATAATCTTTTCATCTTTACCTTGACGACGATGTCTGATTTTTTCCCAAATGTCATCATCTGAAAAACCGGGTAGAAAATCTTCCTTTAAACGTTCTAATAAAGAGTTCCAATCTCTCAATGAATTTTTTACTGTTCTAAACCACATCAAAGCATCTCCCACAAAAAGTTCACATGCTGATCAAAATAAATCAGCTTCGGGTACCTTACGAGATTGTGCTAAATCACTAACTCTATCGAAAAATGAATATAGTTGTTTAGGGTCTCCTGAGAATTTTACGGGCCATGAACCTATAGGTAAAGAAGGTGTTATATACGAAATAGAATGGGTAGGCGCACTAGCAACTGAAGGAGATACTACAACAGACCGATCAAAATAGGTGGACTCTGTGCTCTTATTGATTTTATCATATAACTCAGCTTCAAGGGTTAGTATGGTTGTTACTGTCTCATTTCTGAACTTAATTGCTTCCTGGGAATCTACTGAAGGAATTTTTATACGCTTAACTCGACCAGAAAGGTGGATCAACTTTGAACAAGCTTTCCCAAAAATTGAATCTGATGAATCACCTTCAAATTCGGACAAAACATTTCGAACTGACTCAACTGAAACAGAAATCTCATTACTTTCCGTTGAAAAATCTACTTCATAACACAAAAGGTCAATCAAACAACCAGGCTTATCTTTAGCTAACAATCTTCCTAAAATTTTCCTTTTCTCCAACACTGGTCTCTCACTCACTACTCCTCTAATTTTCAGTTCATACTCCAACTCCTCTTTAAGTAGACAAACAATTTGAAATTTTTCCGACATGATTGCAATAGCCTAATATTTTAATGAAATCAAACTGATAAATCTAAATGATGTGAGCCTTACGAAAATGTGTCAAAACAAATTCGGGCAACTAAAGGTAAAAATCAAAAAGTGTATTTGGTAAAAATAAATTTGACTAAGGTAATTAATTGACTGAATGGGGGTTAATGTCTCAACCAAACTTATATCAAAAGCAAATTTAAACAAACAAATCTTAATGCAAAATAAATTTTGAGCAAACAAATTTCGAGGCCCTACACGTTGCCGGCGCCAGTGTAACGGGTTTTCTTGGTCGCCAGTGAAACTATTTTTTCTTATACAGCGGAACAACTTTTTTATAAGGCTGGCCTCACGTTGTGAGCCAGTGAAACTTATTGTTCCAAGAATCTTCCGACACAACTAGGGGTCTATTCCTTGGGTAGAGCTATGAGAAGTGGGGGGGTAAGTCGAAATCTCTTTGCAGATCAAACTTAATCTAAACCAAATAGGCGCCACCAAGTCCTGATGTAATTATGATTATTGCATAGCGTATTTCTAAGGGCGGACGTGGAGACCCAAAGAAAAAGGATCGCCTTCGCTGACAAAAACCTGTCTTAATAAAATAAGACGCAGCTCCTGTAAGAAATTGTAATAGTTAAATAAATAAAAAAGTGGAACACCATTTGTGTCCAGCAAAAATACATAAAGAAGTAGTAAAAAGTTATTTCCAATATAAAATTGGCATCAATTTCTTACTCATAAGGGTTTTAGCTTTATGTTATTAGATTTGATCATACTTGATCAAAATAAAAAACTTTAATCTTGAACCAATTGTTTACTAAAAAGAATCTCTTTTAAAATAATATGACTTGTAACAAAAATTTAATCATTAACTGTATCAATCTAAAACTTTCAACTTTTATGTGTGTCTTAATTATTTTCAATCAAATATTTTACTTCAAGACATGAACTTGTTGTACAAAAAGGGTTCTAACCTGTGCAGACCTGTTCAGGCAGATAACAAATTAATAGTTTTAACAATGTTAGCATTTGAGTTTCCTAAATTACATATACAAATTTTAATTTAGATAAAACTGATCACAAAAATAGACATGTTTACATGTATTGTACTAAAGCTGTTCAAAGCATTTGCTTTCAAAATAACATCTGTCATCAGTACAAAGCAGAAAAATATATGACGTCAGTAACACCTGTTGACGTTACCGACGATTTATATTGAGCAAAGCGTGTTGTTTTTAAAACATTAAATCAGTGAACTTTAGTTTTACTACTGGTAAATCCAACTCAGCAATTAGTTGAAACTTTTATAACGTACTTGTACTACGCATCAAAGCAAGTTAACGTGTTCCTAGTTTTGAAACACATAAAAAGAACTTATAGCTATCTACGAACCAAAACTGCATTTGTCGCATTGTAACAAAGACAGACGGGATCCCCGTTATTTCAAGCAACGATAACAGCGTTTGTAATTTGAAACAAATTCATCCAAAACAACTTCTATAATGACTTCGTTCCACGTGTCAAATCAAATCCTGTTGCAATACATTCTGCAGCAGTTTTAATCTCGAAGTTGAATTACGCCGCCTTCCAAAGGTAGCATCTTACATGTGTATATTTTACTGTGTCCTTGTGTGTCTTAAAAGTTGCATCCTACTTGTCGTTGTGTGTCTTAAAAAGTGCATCCTTCTTGTCGTTGTGTGTCTTAAGAGGTTGCATCCTTCTTGTCGCTGTGTGTCTTAAAAGGTTGCATCCTTCTTGTCGCGCTAAATAAATTATCCCAAATTATACAAGTTCTCACAATATATACCTTACCGACCGTTATTCGAAGATATGTTCACTAATTGAAGTGGATTCGCAGATTACAGATTACATCTAGGGTACATGTTGATATTGCTATCACTCGTGGCCGACTAACTTCTAACTAACTCGGGCGGTCGCGCCGTCAGGAGGGGAACAATCAAACAGAGCTGTGCTTGTAAATAGCTGTATACTACACAGATATTTAAATATAAGTAGATTATTAAAGGACGATGCAGGCTTAACGTATTACTTTTGAAGTTGAATGCAAATTATTATTGTTATTAATAAAATTGTTATATTATTCTTAAAATTATATGGAGGGATTTATTATCGAAAATAAAATTGTTACAAAGAAGTAATAAGTCTGATATGAAACGACAATAAATTGGGGTGCATAAGTTAATGGTAGTCCAGAGGGTGATGGCAATAATTTAAATGCAATGGTTCAAGCGTATATTTCGAATGGGCATGTAATAATCCCACATTGGGAGAAGATAATTTTTATTCAAATGGAAGCGTCGATGTGAAGAAAATAGACCAGGTCAGATTTTTTAGTTATAAGACATTTTATTTTTCTATATATTTTTTATTTTGAAAATTGAATTTGTTTAATATAATATGAATGTGAAAAAGTCAACAAAAGAATTTGCATACGTATAAAGTGAGTAATATGATAACAGGTTTAGAACGTCCTACACTTCGTTGATAAAGATAATAGGTTTTTTGGTGACTTTGGGTTTTGAGTAAAAAGTATATGATTGGTAATAAATGAGATTTATAACATTAACTAATTGAAAAGTGTATTTCAAATAACTTACAAAAGCTGTACATAATATATTGGTTTCATTATATAACATCGAATTACCTGAATTCTATAATTCCAAATAAATGCAGTCGAGGTCATAAGATAAAGTCAATGGGAGTAATTTGTTAATTTAAATAGTTCAAGGAGGAGCTACGAGTTGAATAGGAATTGATAACAAGTAAGGCGGTAACATATCGAATTTTGTTATTGGTTGACAAGGTTGGTTCAAGATAAAATCCAGTTAAGTTTCTGGAGGGAATTTATAGCAACATTAATAAGACGGCCCAACGTCGGAGGAGATAATTACAATCTTGTTTATTCATAGTAATATTAATATGGTCGCGCAAATGATGGAGCGCGAATAATTTAGAGTACATAGCAAATAATATAACAGCCCAACGAAGGGGCTTGATAATTCCAGTAGCATAGCAATATATATATATATATATATATATATATATATTGCCGTGGAACCTTACAAAAATTCGTGCTCACTCCTGGGCCAACATAAAATTTTCAAAAAAAATTTAAAAAAAATCTTACCCTGTATTTTGGACGCATTCGAATTTTTCTGCTTACCCTGGCTAGCTCAGCACTCGGCCTCTTCTTGAATACCTATCTTTATGTACATACCTCTCTCACACTCACACACCATCAAATGAAATTACCAAAATAATACAACCATACAACCTTTTATTTACACATATTAACAGATAAAATATTTACACATGAGTACAAACGGTTTGGTACAATTATTACCAGCTCAATTTATCGAATGCTTTAAAGTCTTTGATTTTCAAATGATTTTAAAACAAAGTCGAGTAGATATGTGTAGATGAGCCCTACATGTAACCCTAACTTGACGTCATACTGGTCTATTGTGAGCTCATTATAACCCAGTTTTTGTAAATGCCTTTTATACCTTGTATTATTGAAAACAAACTTACGGACCCGTTTACTCCTTACAACCACAATTTATAGCCTAAATAGATCTTTATATATGATCAATAAACCCTTTTTCAATACTCAAAATTATTAAATTGTCCTGTACGTGTTCCTTTTTAAACAAGTTTTTAAAAACAGTAAATACGCCACCAATAAGTCAAACACACAAACACAAAAATAGCCAAAAATGTTTATTTAAAAACAGAAATTTTAAGTTTATTACCTAGAGACACCTTCACTCTTTGTCACCGCTGGAGATGGTTACCAAAAACCCCTCGTCGTTGTGTCCATCTACTACGCTGAGGCGTGGATCCATAGATCCCCACCATACGGTATCTCCGCTATCACTACTGTACTTCTCAAGATACTAGCTTCGTCTCAACAGTAACATTCCATACCAGATATCTCACGCATTCAAATTGCTTTCAGTTCTGCTTACTCCAAATACCATTCATCCATTTAATAACTTTGTCGTAGTAACGGCACCTTTAATTTAAATAAGCACTAACTCGTGCAATCACTTTTATAACTAGCGGTCCGCTACTACGGCTTTTATAAATTCTAAACGGATGTTTAATGTAACTGTACGGAACACAAAAATTTATAACCGAAAGCTTTGACTATTATGTTGTAGATTCGAGCCCGCACCCAGATCTCGATGGAAGGAAAAAAAGTTTTAATACCTTTTCCCGTGTATTTATATTATTCTCCAATCCCCCTAGTAAAACCCGTTTCATGTGAAAAGCTTGTTTTCAAAGCGGCTTCTTAAAATTTTGAACGTAACCGACTATAATTTCTGAAAAATTTCTCCCGTCCGTCGTGCTGTTTACATAGAATTTCGTTTCCTACCTTACCGTATACGCCCTTCTAGATAACTGCTGGTTATCAACCAATGATATAATTTCCTGTCGTCACACCGCTCCACCAATCAGCTGTTCATCTCTGTTCTACGCATATCTGTTGTCTTCTTTGAAACCCCACTTGAGTTACAGAAAATCGATATTGTGATCGTCCTTCACAATTATACGTGTTGTTGTACGTGACTTCTATCCAACGCTTCATTTATACTTTTCTCCGTCTGTTGTATATTATCGATTGTTCATTCCACTCACTCCTCAAGGTATTTGTTATTGTAGCTGCTCATCCAGATCGACCGTTGGGAACAATTTCTATGGAATTCTATCTTAACGTTCGTTTAATATTCTGTGTTTCTAGAAATTATCGACCGTTTGAAAATAACAATTCCTAAATACTCTGCCTCGTAGTATTTGTATAAACGTTGGCTTTTAAAACGATCAACATTTGCGTTTAAAATTATTGATTTTTTATGCAAGCACGCTCCCTTCTTGCTTTCATGCGTTATTTAAAAGAAATTATGATTAATTATGCGTATTCTTGAGCTTCTATATGCTTTAAAGCTTTTCTTCCCTTCTGTAATTTTAACATTCCAATTTTAATATAGAAAAATACCTTAATACCCGTCCGTTTCCATTATATAAATTAATTAGTTCGGCGCGTAAATAATTTGTTTATGTTTCTATATACATGGTTGTTAAAATTTTATTGTCTACACCTATTTACCCTTTAAATCCACAACAATATATATATATATATATATATGCGTGTGTGTGTGTGTGTAATTTGAGGTATACTAAAAGGATTTATAGCTGTGGTTCTTAGTGTTGAATTTGTTGGTTTGTTGTTATTTCACAGGGGTGTTGACCTAAAAACTGCAGCTCGCTATTTTAAGGGAGGGTTTATTACTTTTGTTTTCGTGATATATGTAAAGGGAGGGTTTATTGCTTTTTTGGGTATTTTTTTTTGGTTTGCTTGTTATATTACTATGCTATGTCGATTTAAAGTGTAATTTAGATTAATTATATGCAGTAATACGTTTTGTTTACTTCTTATCTTTATTTCAGACTGTCCTTCATAAATATAATTTTTTATTTCAGGCCTTACCTTTATTTTTGTATTCATAATACCCCGCCTACTTATCAACTGAGCCTGGTCATTTTCTTTCTTTGGTTCTTTTTTAGGTTACTTCGATGTACGTAGCAGAGTAGGCGTGTTAGAAGACAATACACATGGATTATGCCGGGAGACATAGACAGATATCAAATTGATTATATTCTTGTTTGACAACGGCTTCGGAATCAAGTAAAAGGCTGTAGAAGCTACCCAGAGGCAGATATAGACACTGACCACAACATAGTAATTATGAAAGTCGCGCTTAAATTAAAAAATTTGGAAAAAGGAACGAAAAATGGTAGTTTGACTTTGAGAAACTAAAAGATAAAGATATCCACAAAAGATGTGAGAAAAAAGTCAAACGAGTTGTTGAAAGACATCGGGAAAGTTTCTGATACTAAGTAAATAGAAACAGAGTGTAATAACCTTAAATCGAGATTAGACTTGACGGTTAGAGATATCCAGGGATATAAACAAAAAGAAAACTGGAAACTATGGATAACAAAGCATATTTTCAATTTAATAGAAAAAACATGAAAAAGCAAAAACAGACCAGACGAAGCAGGAAAACTGGGATACAGGTCAATAAACTGGGAAGCTATTTGCAATTGCAGGAAAGCTAAAGAACAATGGATAGATAAAAAATGCAAAAAGATGTACAGACTAAGTTGGAAACAAGAAAGAAATTAGAAGGAATTTTAGGGATATAAAATCGCATAGCAAAAATATTAGCGTTGAAGGAGGAGACATGAAAATGTAGAGTAAGTGGTTAGATGGAAAGAACATCGAGGGAATTTATATGCAGGACAGAAACAAGAAGCACCAATACACGATCAATCAGAAAATGTTAACTTGGGCTATACTATACTTAGAGATGTGTTTGAATTTGCATTAGCAAGTTTGAAGAATATTAGGGAATTGGGTATAAAGAAGGTGCAAGCAGAAACACTTAAAGCCGTTGGACAAGCAGTAACAGAACTTCTTTTCCAACTTGTAAGCTACATGTATGGGACAGGCGAGATATCCATAGATTTCAAACGTAACACCGTAGTCACTATACCAAAAAAAGAAAGAAGCGGATAGATGTGAAAGTTTTCGAACAATAAGTCAAAAATATTAAATAGAATTGTACAACAAGAGATGAAAAAAGGGCTGAAAAAGTACTAGGAGAAAATCAATTTGAGTTTATGCGAAACAGGGAAACACGGGAAACCATTTTAACCCTAAGGGCGATAATCAAGAAAACAATAGAGGAATGGGAAAGCGTGCATATAGATTTTGTAGATATGGAAAAAGCATTCGACAATATAAAATAGAAAAAAAATGTTTGAAATATTCAAAAAGATAGGAATGAGTTATTGGTATAGACGGATAGTTCATAGCTTATACAAAGAGCAAACAACTGTAATAGAATTAGAGCAGGAGAGGGATGAGACAGGAATGTACCATATCCCCATTAATTTTTAACTTGTATACTGAAGTGGCAATGAGTACTGTCAAATGCAGAAAGAAATTTGGAATTATTATGCAGGGACAAACCATGGATATGCTTATATTTGCAGATGATATAGCCGCATTAGCATCTAACAAAGAAGAGGTAGAAGCAACTGACAGTAATACGATATTAAAATTAACAAACTAAAACTAAAGTACTAGTATGTAAAGGAGGGGAAAATAAGTCAAAAGTCAGAATACAAGTAGGAAACGAGAACTTACAAGAGCTTCTACTATTCGCTACCTAGGAAGCCAAACAACGCAAGATGGGAAAAGTGCATAAGATATAAAATAAAGATGAGCCCAAGGCCGCGCTGCATTTAAAAATAAACTGCAGCTATTATTTTCGAATCTAACAAACAATGAAACAAAGAAAGGATTGCTGAAAACATTTATGTGGAGGGCAGCACTGTATACCTGTAAAATGTGGACAGCAGGAGAAGCGAACAGAAATAAGATAGAAACTTTTGAAATGTGGTGTTACAGACATATGAGGGAGACATCATGAACACACAAAGTTAAGAACAATGAGGTTGTAGAAATGGTAGGGGAAGAAAGAGATTTTGGAAAACAGTAAAACATAGAAGAGATATGATAATAGGACACATAATGAGACATGAGGGAAAGGTGCGGAACATATTAGAAACGAAGAAAGGAAAAAGAGATGTGGAGGTAGACCTTCATTAGATGATTGCACACATATAGTAAAAGATGTAACCTGTGGGAATATCAGGAAAATGTGCAGGTCAGTTCAGAATAGAATTCTATTGAGTTACACGTCCAACCGGTCTAAGGACGAAAACCTAGTTTTGAAAAAAGTAATGGTCTTTAAACCTGGTGGTTATCATAAACAACTACAGGTTTTGGTTTTGCAATATTCTCAGCAGGTGTAGATTGTGCGAAATGAGTAATTGGAAACTATTTATTCGGCAAATGTTTAAGTGGTGGTGGATCATGGTAGCTGTCAGGTTGCTTAACCCCCTACGCGTACCACTGAATATCCGTGAAAGGGGGTATATTTTTAGAAAACAATAAAAGGGAAAATGTGCAAACGGAATTTAAAAATAAGATTAATACAAGACCGTGCTGCATTTACAAAAAAAAAGCTGCTATGTTGGAAAACAACATACATAGAAACAAGGAAAGAATTATTGAAAGCATATGTCTGGAGCATAGTACTCTACGGCTGTGAAGCGTATCTTTAGAACATAGCACTGTACGGTCGGGAAACGTGGATAGTAGGAGAAGCAGTCAGAAAGAAGATTGATGTACGGGGAAGATATCATGTACAGACGAAGTTAAGAACGAAAAGGTTCTAGAAATAGTAAGAAAAGAAAAACAGGAAGAAAGACAGTAAAAAAATAGGAGAGATAGGATGATTGGAAATATTCTAAGGTATGGGGGATAGTGCGGGATATATTAGAAGCAGAGAGAAAAAGAGAAGTAGAAGTAGACCTAAATTAGACTACTGCACACAGATAGTGAAATATGTAGGCTATAGAAATTTCAGGCAAATGTGTAAGTCAGCTCAGAATAGTAAACAATGGAGATACGTGCCTATACAGTTCCATGACTAAAGACTTAATGATGATGAAAACAGTTATTATAAAGAATAAGTTGTTTCGTTTTGATGATTGCATGTACAATAAAGGATTTCACTTAAGATAGTAGAAACGTACGAGTGTGTTTGTTACGTTGACGTCAACTCGCTTTTGTTATCCACTGTGTAAGATCGCTTATGAACAATATCGTAAACCGCTTTAATTATAAACAATATAGTGCTAGCAATATCCAACAAACAACATCCAACAAAATATAAGGTAAGATTTTGTGCATGTATTTCTTTACATTTCACAATTTCTATATTTTGTGCTGAAATTAGTCTATAAAAATGCTCGCTCAAGCAGTAACATGGCGCCCGAGTAAGGAACCTTAAAAAATAAGCAACATATTGCTGATTATTCGGTACAAAAGTAGAAGAAAGAAAAATTAGTTCGAATTTAATACCAAAGTTAATTATCATCGCACTGTGTTATGATCAGAACTGGTTTCTTGATAAGTGGTTCCTGTGAATGGAGAATATCGGGCACTTCCAAACTACATTGTTTCATAAATAAAAACAAACGCTATAGTTATTTAGAAACACGTCTGGTGCACTTCTTATTGGAATCCATTTCGCAATTATTGGAAATTTTAGTTTTTTAACGTTTTACTTAATGTAAATTTACTGCAATCACCGTTATGGATATTGTGAAGAAGATGCCACCAGATGCCGATATTATTAATCGTGATTCGTTAATTTCGAAGAGACAAAAGTACTTCATTCACATTACCGTTTTGCACGACGCTCGCAAAAGACATGAATATCTTTTATCTAAAAATCAACCCGATGACAACTTGCTACAGAATTTTATCTCCAGGTATAAGGGGCTTGAATTAGATTACGCTGCGTTTGATGAAAGTCTGATGAGTTGGCTGACCTCAATTTTAAATTAGATAAACTCGACAAAATAAATGTACAACAAGCTGTTACCGCATGCGAAAATTTGTATTTTGCCATACAAAATATGGCGGAATTATAGAAGGTTCGTGCTAACACTTCACCCACCGTTTACGTTAATACGCCGCATGTTCGGCACATGTTCGGTAGGTGCGCTTACCAAAGTTCCAAATTCCAATTCTTCATGGGAATGATATTAAGCTGTAGCCAAATTTTTATGAATTACTTGTCACCCTTGGTGATCGCACTGAATCCCTGCTCAAATCGAAAACCTAACGCATTTAAGAACATTGTTATGATCGCACGCGTTGGCGTTAATCGAAACGCTACCGATTGCCGAACGAAATTATGATGTCGCAATACGAATTTTAGTAGCGTGCTTTCAAAGTAAGCGAGAGTCAGGATCCAGCTTCATGGATAAAATATTCTCGTTCAAATCATTTTTGAAGGAAACGCTCTCAGGTATGGTTCAATTTTTAGACGTATTCAACACTAACCTAAATACTTTAAAATCGTCAGATATTGAAGATTTATTTGATTTCGCTATGTTGTGCGCTGGATAAAAGTTTTACCCAAATCTACCCGCAAGGAATTTTGTCAAAAAATAACTGACTCCTTGTTCTAGTTTGTGATTACTATCACAAAATCACTTTACATGCCGGTTCTCGTTCCACACAAGCTGTCATTCAAAGACGATATTGAGTGATCAAGATTCAAAGTTTACTAAGCCTTCTTAAACGTTGGAATTAACTTTGCTGAACTTTACATAATTAAACAAAGTTTAAAAAAATCGCTCGTAACGCAAAAGAATATCTGGTTGTATTTGTATGCTTTTCTATCAAAGCAATTCATTTGTATCTCGCATCATCGCTTTCCACGTCATGCTTTTGGGCCGTAATGAATCGCTTTATTACTAGAACAGGCCTCTGCAAAAGGATGTGTAGCGATTGTGGTACTAACCTCAAAGGTGCATTGCGACATTTGCACGAAGTCACCAAATTGTTACGAGACTCACACGCACATATCGCTAAATACTTGGTTCAACGTGAAATTAAGTTGATTTTCAATCCACCTTCCGCTCCTCAATTTTGGAGGAATTTTTGAAGTCGGAATCAAGCCAGCAAAACATTTGACCAGAATTTTGGGAATATTAGTACTCACTTTTTAGGAAATGTGTACTAGCCTTGCTGAAATAGAAAACGTTTTAAACAGTCGTCCTCTGGGTACCGTTTCAAATGATCCCAGTAACCATGTTGATTACTTCGCGCAAGAACATTTTCTAGTTTGTCGTCCGTTCCTGGCTCCGCCAGAAATCGATAAAGTAGACGTGCTAATATTTTAGATCAATATGAAATTGCGTAAAGAACTGCACAATGATTTTGGAAAATATGGTCCAACGACTATTTGCATACGTTCATATAAAGAACCAAATGGACCGTACTTGAAAAAGACACCAAAAAAAGACAAGTAGTGTACCTGAAAACCCACAATACAACTTTGAAATATATATATATATATATATATATATATATATTGCTATGTACTCTCACAATTATTCGTGCCCCATCGTTTGGGCGGCCATATAAATTATGCTATGAATAAACTGGAACTCTCTATCGCCGACCAATAACAAAACTTGATATGATAACGCTTTGCTTGATATCTAGGTCGTATTCAACTTATAACTCTTCCTCTCTGTTTAAATTATCAAATTACACTCACACTAACTTTTATCATTCCGCCTCGACTAGCTTTTATTTTTGAATTATGAAATGAAGTTAATTCAATTCCATATAATGAGAACAAATATTATGTAGAGGTTTTGAAAATTATTTAAAATACACTTTTCAATCAATTAATGTTGTAAATCTTATTTATCTCAAAAATCATATGCTTTTTAATCAATCTAAAGTCACCAAGAAATAAAAACAAGAAGCCCGGAACGTTCAAAACCCCTTTATCATTTTACGTACTTTCTACGTATGCAAGTTCGTTGTTGACTCCGTCACACTAATTTATATTAATTAAGCAAATTCAATAAACAATATTTAAATTTAAATAGACAAAGATGTTTTAAACTAAAAGATCTAACCTGGTCTGGTTACTTCGTTATTTCCTTCTCGCAACCAAGATTATCGACGCATCCATTATCAACTAGAATTTTCTATGCATTATACCATCCATTTGGATCAAAATTATTCCTTCTTATTACCTATTGTTGCTAAAATTGTATCCATAGTTGATGAACTGCTATATTGAGGTTTGGTCCTTTTATTTATTTTCCTAGCATCCAAACATAATCTGATGCTGTTATCATTCTTTCTAACAACAACCAAAGGATTGACAAAATGCGTGTTCGCCTCTTCAATGATACCCTCACTTAGCATCTGATCTATCTCTATCTTCACTTTATCCCTATACGCTGCTGTAATAGGATATAGCTTTGTGTTAAACGGCTCCATATTAACGACTTCTAATTTATGCACATAACCCGTTGCTATTCTGGATTCTGATCCTATCAGTTCTGAATTCTTTATTAACAGTGCCCCGACCCTTTCTTTTACTTCTTCTGGACATTTTATATTATTATCAATATCCCCCTTTATATCAACTTCACCCTCAAATTTATTAATATTTATACAGTCTCCTTCGACTTCAATGCTCTCCTCATCATTCAATTTTATATATTCCCCCTTTATATCTATTGCTTTACCTTCGGCATTTATTTTTAAACTCAACTTATCTATTATGTCCATACCAAATATTGCATCTACTGTTAACCCCGGCACTATTATAAATTCATTATCAAACTTTATCTTACCTATTTCCCATTCCAGAACTATTATTTTGCTCACACTTGCAAATCTCTTGCTGTTTGGTGCTATTAAATTAAAAAGCAGACTCACATATCATGTACGCGGCTGTAGGGAATTAGTGACCATTCCTGTAATAAAAATAGTCAGGCAACCTGCAATAAAATAATAAGAATTGTATGCTGATCAAGCATAAATCATTCCGTACTTGTAAAATGTAAATACGGATTGTATAATCTATATAGTATAATAACGATAAAGGCATTACAAAAACTTTTATTATAAAGTAAGGTAATATTGGAGAGTAGCAGAAACGTTTCCTCACACCCCAATTAACCATAAATCCAACAACATTATAGCACAATTGATATGAGTAATCCAGTAGTATTGATTTTTTTTTCTGTTTAAATATTTACATTACTCCCGACTAATTTGTTTTGTTTTTGTTTTTTTTTCTTTTTAAGTCCCAATTATATACCTATATACACATAGACACATATATATACATACATATACACGTACATCTAGCACAGTACAGTTCAATCCCGTTTAGGTTGATCATCGTTTTGTCAAGCCAAAGTAACAACACATACCTGCAGTGCAGATTCAGTATAAGCACTCACTCAGTGCTCCGAGAGGAAGAACGGAACCCAACGGTGCTGGAGCAACCCGCTTCCAGCAGCAACGGACCCTATAGACAGGTACACGCCAGAGATCTATTGGTAGCAGTCCCATCTCATGTATGATCGTAGGCTTTATGCCCACCGCAGAAAAGCATACAAAATGTGCGCCAGGACGATCCAAAGTGAAGGTATATTACAGGAAGTGACAAGTGCGAATTAAACGCAGCCAGGCATTGAAACATCGAGTGTTGTTCGCCACATCTTCATACCAATGTTATCAAAACAGGTGTTTGAAACCTCAAAGTGGCCCATCCATCCAACGCAGATCAACATCTCAAAGAGCCGCACAACAGCAATGACAAAACTCATACAAAATAATGCCTAGCGATAATTTATAACTCGACGGTTTATTGCAATAAGGTACCGACTAATTAACATTATCACGAACTTTCACTTCACTGCAAATCTGTTTACATAAAATAGTTGTTACCCATAACCTCTGATTGTCTATTATATAGACTTGGATAATAACATAAGGAACAAAATTTATACGAACGGCGAGCCAGAGAACGATGCAATTTAAGTATTTATTTGAATTTATTTAAGTATTTATTTGAACATCCAAAAAGTAAATGCAGCAATTATATCTAATAATTAATTACAAGCTGTTTATAATTTTCAATAAGTTGGAAAGTAATTCACGAATAATCTTATTTAAAATTCATTCCTTGCAAATTATTTATTAATGAAAATCAATCTTCAATTAATCTATCTTTAAATTAATACACACGAGTTAAATTGCATACAAATCTGAAACTATTCTGAAGTATTCAATTTATACAAACGGCGATCCAAAGAACGACGCAATTTAAGTACGCTGACAGGAAGGGAGCGTAACAAATTCCCCCCTAGCAAAATTAAAAGGTCGGGGTAGAGAACGAGAAGCAGAGGACGAACGACGTTAACAACAAACGGACTCGACAAAGAAAACAAAAAAAAACTATACAAATCCAATCAGAACCAACACAAACGCCAAAAAGACACAAAAAAAAAATTCCGGCTCAAAAGACCAAAGTGTCGGACAAAACTAAGAATAAAGAAATCCACAGGGAAAGATAGGTAAATAGTAGCAATCGAAGAGGACCAAGGTGTAAAGGCACAAACACTGCCAAAGTCGTCAAAGGACGGATGTCTCTTTAAAAAAGAAACAGCACAGTTTCCAACCTCAAGAAATTGGTTTCTCGCGCGCAGAAACCAAAAGAAAAGAAAAGTAGCGAGGAAGAAAACCAACAGCAATAGCCAACATAAGACACAAGTGTCAAGCCTCAAGTAAGCTAGAGAACGACAAACGGAAAACTAGGAAAAGTAACGAAAGGCTTCAAACTGTGGTACCAAGAAGAAAAAAAAAAGTCGTATAATACAACCAAATAAGAAAAGTAATCTGCTAATAGACCCAAAAGTCGACTAAGTCGTGATTCCTAAGGGACAGAAAGTAGGCCTAAAGAGCAACTACCACAGGAGCAGATACAACGAGTGATCGAAGTCAGTACATCAACTAACCGCAAGGAAAACCAGTCAGGGAAAAAAAAATGGACAGGAATGTGGAATGAAAGAAAACCCGGAAAGAGTAGAAGAAAAAAAAATAAAAGTCATCACACAATACTACGAAATATGTCAAATATCAAAAGACAAATCTAATGAGTTGAAGTAATCGTATAACGTAGGGAGACGAGTGGATTACGGACGAAATTTGCGGCGCTTGCGTCGCCAAAAGGACAGCAGATCTAGATCGGGGACATTAGGATTATCAGGATGGGCAGGTTTTAGGTCTTTGACATGCCATATAGATTTGTGACCGGAAGGATCGGTAAGTTCATAAGTCCAGGGAGAAACAACTTTAGATATAGAAAAAGGACCAACGAATTTAGGAGCAAGTTTGGCGTTAAAATGACGGGAAGCATCGGACAGAGCAAAATTACGACGCCAAACGGAATCACCTAGTTGATAGGAGACGGGACGGCGGCGGAGATTATAGCGGCTGTGAATTTTTCTATAACCAGCAGAAAGTTTTTTGAGAATGTGGGAACGGATATGTTTAAAGTGTTCAGGATCAGGGGAAGGATGTTCGGGATCAGGAATGTACATGTCGTTTATTTCGGACAACTGCCCGAAATAATCGCCGGAAAGGATATGCTCACGACCAAATAAAGCAAAGAACGGAGTACAGCCTATGATTTCATGTTTGGAGGTGCGGATTGCGCAAGAAATTTTTGGGAGGTTCACGTCCCAATGACGTTGGTCGTCGAGTACATAGGAGGCAAGCATGGTTTTAAGGACACGATTAACTCGTTCCGCAGGATTGGCTTGAGGATGGTAGCGAGCGGTGTAAAGGATTTTGGTGTGATAACGGGCACATAAGGAGGTAAGCTGATGACTGCGGAATTGTACACCGTTATCAGTGATAATGTATTGAGGAGCGCCAAAAAGGAGGAAGACTTGGTCTTCTAGGATTTTGGTGATGGACTGAGCAGTGGCTTTGCGTAAAGGAAAGAAATGAGGAAATTTAGTAAAATAGTCAGCCACTACACAAACATAGGAGTAATCTTTGGTGGAACGAGGAAGGGGACCGACAATGTCGCAGGAGATAATCTGCCAGGGATAGGAGGGTTTTGCTCTAGGAGCAAAGAGACCAGGAGGAGGCAACTGTTCAACTTTGTGAGCAGCACAAACCGGACAACGTCGGATATAGCGAGCGACGTCAGTTCGGAGACTGGGCCAGAAGTAGGTTTGGAGGATACGGGCAGAGGTTTTGGTCACACCACAGTGACCGGAAGTAGGAGGATCGTGGTGAAGGACAATCAGATATTTACGCTGCTCTGTAGGAACGACGATTTTCCAATCGCCCTGAGAATCGGCAGCGATAGAAGTCTTTCGTTTACGGAAAAGGATGTTGTTGACAACGGACCAAGAAGGATAACGGCTAAGATGTTCAGAGACTTTTTGAATCATGGAGTTATACCAGGGATTAAGAGTAGGTAGAGTTACTTCAAGAGAGGAAATGGCCGAAATAGAAATAGGTTCGAGGACCGGGACAGAACGGGAAAAGGTATCAGGAACAACATGATCTTGACCTTTGCGGTGGAGAATAGTGAAATCATATTGTTGGAGGCGGACAGACCAACGGGCTAAGCGACCAGAAGGACTTTGAAGTTTATTGAGCCAGAGGAGGGAATGGTGATCAGTGATGACAGTGAAATGGGAGCCTTCGACGTAAGGGCGGAACTTCTCAATTGCCCACAGCACTGCCAGGCACTCCTTTTCAGTAAATAAAAAGTTGCGCTCAGGCTTGGACAGTGAACGACTGATATAGCTGACGACCTTCTCGCCTTCGGGGGAGGTTTGACTAAGGATCGCACCCAAACCGAAGTGGGAGGCATCGGTTTGAATGGTGAAGGGTAAGGAAAAGTTAGGGCAGGAAAGTTTAGGAGCGAAAACTAAATGTTGTTTAAGGGAGAGGAAGGCAGATTGACAGTCAGGAGTCCAAGAAAAGAGAACATTCTTACGAGTAAGATTAGAAAGGGGAGAAGTAAGGGTAGCAAAATTGGGAATGAAACGTCGGTACCAACTGGCCATGCCAATTAGGCGACGGACCTTAGAAACGGAGGTAGGAGGAGGGATGTTTAGGATAGCAGAAACTTTGTCGGGATCGACAAGGAGACCATCGCGGTTAACGACGTAACCGAGATAGCGGAGTTCGGGAAGACAGAAATGACACTTATCCTGACGGAGGGTAAGACCAGCAGTAAAAATAGGTGAAAGAACTAAGTCAAGGACTCGGATGTGTTCATCGAAGAAAGAGGTAGCTATAATAATGTCATCGAGATATGCAAAACAGAACTGTTCCAGGTCAAAACCGATGACCTGATCGATAAGGCGTTGGAAGGTGTCAGGAGAATTATGAAGGCCGAAAGGCATTCTGCAAAATTGAAATAAACCTCGATGAGGGACAGTGAAGGCGGTAATGGGTTTGGACTCGGGGGACAAGGGGATTTGCCAGTAAGCGGAACGGATATCTAAGGATGAAAGGTAGCGAGCATCGCGGAGACGGTCAAGTATGGTGGCAATATAAGGAAGCGGATAGGCATCTCTTTGAGTGACTTGGTGCGGAAGTAGTGATGGTCAAGGAAGAAGGAGGAGCAAAAATCCAAAGGTTATCACGAAAGTTGGGGACACACTGCACCGATTTCCAGAAATCGATGCCGAGAATAAGCTGGTGAGAGACGTCGGGAATCACAAGGATGACGAGGGTAGTAACGGAGTCTGGAAGAGCTATGGGGAGGGAAATGAAACCTAATATGACGCATTTTGAATTGTCTGCCAGGCTACAGAAGGACGAAGTATAATTACGAAGGGAGAGGTTTAAGGAACTTAAGCGGCGCCAACCAGGACCACCAAGGATTGTACGGGTGGCTCCAGAATCTAACAAACCGATAAAGGAAATACCAAAGATATGAACAGTAAGATAGGGACGTTCGTCGTCACGGACGGCAGTACATATAGAATCTAACATAGAACGGGGTTGGCTTACCAGACCAAGAAAGGGGAGATCCGAGGACAGAGATAGAATAGGGTCGTCGCCTCGGCTTAAGGACCCTATCGACGATTTAAAGAATGGCCACATTGACGCGGGCTATCGCGTCTGGTCACGCCTTTATAACCGCATCCGTAACAGTGTAGGATCTGTGGGTAAGAGCACTGGGGTGAAACATGTCCAATTTTATCACAGTTCCAACAGACGACCTGTTTACTTGTAGTAGGGGTAGCTGGAGTAGTAATAGAAGAAAGATTAGTTCTATTCGCGGGGGTTGGGTGTGGTTTAGAAAAGTTAGACCCACGAGGTTGGACCAAAGAGGGTAACGAAGGGTTTGGTTTATAGACCAGATCAGGTTCCACATACGAGTGGGTATTTCTATTAGGGGGTACGTAATTGTCGATCCTAAATTTTGTTAATTCTAATTTTTGACACTCATTTTCCAACTCTTCCCAAAAATGTACGGTAGGCAGCCGGGCTAAATAGAAAGGGGACAGGTTACGAGAAACTATATCGAGTTGTACATCGGCCGGTACACTCCCATGGCGCCGGAACAATGCGCTCATGCACGACAAATATTCAACGATACCTTCCGACGGGTCCTGTGTCCTTGCTCGGATGTCGTCAAATAACCGATGATAGTAATCTGGGGGTGCAAAATGACGTATCAGCAGCCTAGATAGTGATGTCCAATCGGAACAACGGTGACAATTACCCCGGAACCAACAGAGCGCTTTGGATTTGAACAACTCAACCGCGGAGTCAAATAATTCACTCTCCGGGATATTTCGGGCTTTCCGGAGCTCTTCCACTCTTTCAAGGAAACTATGTACCGTTAGGGTTTGAGAATCACCTGAGAATTTTAGATCAAGTTTCGAGACCCTGTTACGTTTGGAGGAAGCACCACACGACTTAGAAAGGACGGATTCGGATTCCTCTTCCTCTTCGGAATCGGATGTAAGTATAGGGGGTCCATCCGGGTCTACATGAGGAGTAGGAGAAAGAAAAATACTAGAGGTAGCTAATGGGATACCGGATGTGGCAGTAGGGTGTCGAAACTTTTAATCTTTTTATCATAGTCGCGGCGGAGATTATTTACCGTAAGAAGTAATTGACGTTGTATTTGCGCAACGACGCTCGAGATGTATCCACAAGGCACTAATACGTCGAAACGTATCTGAGGACTTATCACCATCAAAGGGGGGAAGTGAGGTTTCCAACTCTTGAATAGCGGCTTCGATGGCCCTACATTCAGAATCAAAATCTGCTTTTACAGAGATGGAGGGAAGCCTTTTCTCTCGTTCGATGCTAAGAGCACTTCGAACGGATCTACGTAATTCTTCCACATTGTCTTCAGGAGTGTAACCCCGAGAAGATAATTCGTACTGAAGCTCAGTCTAGAAAACTAGAAACCATGGGTAACAAAGGATATTCTCAATTTAATAGAAGAAACATGAAAAAGCAAAAACAGACCAGACGAAGCAGGAAAACTGGGATACAGGTCAATAAACTGGGAAGCTATTCGCAATTGCAGAAAAGCTAAAGAAGAATGGATAGATAAAAAATGCAAAAAGATGTACAGACTAAGTTGGAAACAAGAAAGACAGACGAAGCATACCAAACTAAGTTAGAAACAGGAAAGAGAAACGAAGCATACCAACTAATTAGAAGGAATTTTAGGGATATGAAATCGCATAGCAAAAATATTAGCGTTGAAGGAGGAGACATGAAAATGTAGAGTAAGTGGTTAGATGGAAGAACATCTAGGGAATTTATATGCAGGACAGAAACAAGAATCACCAATACACGATCAATCAGAAAATGTTAACTTGGGCTATACTATACTTAGAGATGTGTTTGAATTTGCATTAGCGAGTTTGAAGAATATTAGGGAATTGGGTATAAAGAAGGTGCAAGAAGAAACACTTAAAGCCGTTGGACAAGCAGTAACAGAACTTCTTTTCCAACTTGTAAGCTACATGTATGGGACAGGCGAGATATCCATAGATTTCAAACGTAACACCGTAGTCACTATACCAAAAAAAGAAAGAAGCGGATAGATGTGAAAGTTTTCGAACAATAAGTCAAAAATATTAAATAGAATTGTACAACAAGAGATGAAAAAAGGGCTGAAAAAGTACTAGGAGAAAATCAATTTGAGTTTATGCGAAACAGGGAAACACGGGAAACCATTTTAACCCTAAGGGCGATAATCAAGTAAACAATAGAGGAATGGGAAAGCGTGCATATAGATTTTGTAGATATGGAAAAAGCATTCGACAGTATAAAATAGAAAAAAAAGGTTTGAAATATTCAAAAAGATAGGAATGAGTTATTGGTATAGACGGATAGTTCATAGCTTATACAAAGAGCAAACAACTGTAATAGAATTAGAGCAGGAGAGGGATGAGACAGGAATGTACCCTCTCTCCATTAATTTTTAACTTGTATACTGAAGTGGCAATGAGTACTGTCAAATGCAGAAAGAAATTTGGAATTATTATGCAGGGACAAACCATGGATATGCTTAGATTTGCAGATGATATAGCCGCATTAGCATCTAGCAAAGAAGAGGTAGAAGCAACTGACAGTAATACGATATTAAAATTAACAAACTAAAACTAAAGTACTAGTATGTAAAGGAGAGGAAAATAAGTAAAAAGTCAGAATACAAGTAGGAAACGAGAACTTACAAGGGCTTCTACTATCCGCTACCTAAGAAGCCAAACAACGCAAGATGGGAAAAGTGCATAAGATATAAAATAAAGATGAGCGCAAGGCCGCGCTGCATTTAAAAATAAAATGCGGCTATTATTTTCGAATCTAACAAACAATGAAACAAAGAAAGGATTGCTGAAAACATTTATGTGGAGGGCAGCACTGTATACCTGTGAAATGTGGACAGCAAGAGAAGCGAACAGAAATAAGATAGAAACTTTTGAAATGTGGTGTTACAGACATATGAGGGAGATATCATGAACACACAAAGTTAAGAACAATGAGGTTGTAGAAATGGTAGGGGAAGAAAGAGATTTTGGAAAACAGTAAAACATAGAAGAGATATGATAATAGGACACATAATGAGACATGAGGGAAAGGTGCGGAACATATTAGAAACGAAGAAAGGAAAAAGAGATGTGGAGGTAGACCTTCATTAGATGATTGCACACATATAGTAAAAGATGTAACCTGTGAGAATATCGGGAAAATGTGCAGGTCAGTTCAGAATAGAATTCTATTGAGTTACACGTTCAACCGGTCTAAGGACGAAAACCTAGTTTTGAAAAAAGTAATGGTCTTTAAACCTGGTGGTTATCATAAACAACTACAGGTTTTGGTTTTGCAATATTCTCAGCAAGTGTAGATTGTGCGAAATGAGTAATTGGAAACTATTTATTCGGCAAATGTCTAAGTGGTGGTGGATCATGGTAGCTGTCAGGTTGCTTAACTCCCTTCGCGTAACACTGAATATCCGTGAAAGGGGGTATATTTTTAGAAAACAATAAAAGGGAAAATGTGCAAACGGAATTTAAAAATAAGATTAATACAAGACCGTGCTGCATTTACAAAAAAAAGCTGCTATGTTGGAAAACAACATACATAGAAACAAGGAAAGAATTATTGAAAGCATATGTCTGGAGCATAGTACTCTACGGCTGTGAAGCGTATGTTTAGAACATAGTACTGTACGGTCGGGAAACGTGGATAGTAGGAGAAGCAGTCAGAAAGAAGATTGATGTACGGGGAAGATATCATGTACAGACGAAGTTAAGAACGAAAAGGTTCTAGAAATAGTAAGAAAAGAAAAACAGGAAGGAAGACAGTAAAAAAATAGGAGAGATAGGATGATTGGAAATGTTCTAAGGTACGGGGAATAGTGCGGGATATATTAGAAGCAGAGAGAAAAAGAGAGGTAGAAGTAGACCTAAATTAGACTACTGCACACATAGTGAAATATGTAGGCTATAGAAATTTCAGGCAAATGTGTAAGTTAGCTCAGAATAGTAAACAATGGAGGTACGTGCCTATACAATTCCATGACTGAAGACTTAATGATGATGAAAACGGTTATTATAAAGAATAAGCTGCTTCGTTTTGATGATTGCATGTACAATAAAGGACTTCACTTAAGATAGTAGAAACGTACGAGTGTGTTTGTTACGTTGACGTCAACTCGCTCTCGTTATCCGCTGTGTAAGATCGCTTATGAACAATATCGTAAACCGCTTTAATTATAAACAATATAGTGCTAGCAATTTCCAACAAACAACTTCCAACAAAATATAAGGTAAGAGTTTGTGCATGTATTTCTTTTACATTTCACAATTTCCATATTTTGTGCTGAAATTGGTCTATAAAAATGCTCGCTCAAGCAGAAACTTGGCGCCCGAGCAAGGAACCTTAAAAAATAAGCAACATATTGCTCATTATTCGGTACAAAAGTAGAAAAAAGAGAAATTAGTTCGAATTTAATACCAAAGTTAATTATCATCGCACTGTGTTATGATCAGAACTGGTTTGTTGATAAGCGGTTCCTTTGAATGGAGAATATCGCGCATTTCCAAACTACATTGTTTTATAAAGAAAAACAAACGCTATAGTTATTTAGAAACACGTCTGGTGCACTTCTTATTGGAATCCATTTCGCAATTATTGAACATTTTAGCTTTTAACGTTTTATATAATGTAAATTAACTGCAATCACCGTTATTGATATTGTGAACAAGATGTCACCAGATGCGGATATTATTAAACGTGATTCGTTAATTTCAAAAAGACAAAAGTACTTCATTCACATCATCATTTTACACGACGCTCCCGAAAGCCATGAATATCTTTTATCTAAAAATCAACCCGATGACAACTTGCTACAGAATTTTATCTCCAGGTATAAGGGGCCTGAGTTAGATTACGCTGCGTTTGATGAAAGTCTGATGAGTTGGTTGATCTCAATTTTAAATTAGATAAACTCGACAAAATAAATGTACAACAAGCTGTTGCCGCATGCGAAAATTTGTATTTTGCCATACAAAATATGGCGGAATTATAGAAGGTTCGTGCTAACACTTCACCCACCGTTTACGTTAATACGCCGCATGTTCGGCACATGTTCGGTAGGTGCGCTTACCAAAGTTCCAAATTCCAATTCTTCATGGGAATGATATTAAGCTGTAGCCAAATTTTTATGAATTACTTGTCACCCTTGGTGATCGCACTGAATCCCTGCTCAAATCGAAAACCTAACGCATTTAAGAACATTGTTATGATCGCACGCGTTGGCGTTAATCAAAACGCTACCGATTGCCGAACGAAATTATGATGTCGCAATACAAATTTTAGTAGCGTGCTTTCAAAGTAAGCGAGAGTCAGGATCCAGCTTCATGGATAAAATATTCTCGTTCAAATCATTTTTGAAGGAAACGCTCTCAGGTATGGTTCAATTTTTAGACGTATTCAACACTAACCTAAATACTTTAAAATCGTCAGATATTGAAGATTTATTTGATTTCGCTATGTTGTGCGCTGGATAAAAGTTTTACCCAAATCTACCCGCAAGGAATTTTGTCAAAAAATAACTGACTCCTTGTTCTAGTTTGTGATTACTATCACAAAATCACTTTACATGCCGGTTCTCGTTCCACACAAGCTGTCATTCAAAGACGATATTGAGTGATCAAGATTCAAAGTTTACTAAGCCTTCTTAAACGTTGGAATTAACTTTGCTGAACTTTACATAATTAAACAAAATATAAAAAAATCGCTCGTAACGCAAAAGAATATCTGGTTGTATTTGTATGCTTTTCTATCAAAGCAATTTATTTGTATCTCGCATCATCGCTTTCCACGTCATGTTTTTGGGCCGTAATGAATCGCTTTATTACTAGAACAGGCCTCTGCAAAAGGATGTGTAGCGATTGTGGTACTAACCTCAAAGGTGCATCACGACATTTGCACAAAGTCACCAAATTGTTACGAGACTCACACGCACATATCGCTAAATACTTGGTTTTACGTAAATTAAGTTGATTTTCAATCCACCTTCCGCTCCTCATTTTGGAGGAATTTTTGAAGTCGGAGTCAAGCCAGCAAAACATTTGACCAGAATTTTGGACCCATTAGTACTCACTTTTAAGGAAATGTGTACTAGCCTTGCTGAAATAGAAAACGTTTTAAACAGTCGTCCTCTGGGTACCGTTTCAAATGATCCCAATAACCATGTTGATTACTTCGCGCAAGAACATTTTCTAGTTTGTCGTCCATTCCTGGCTCCGCCAAAAATCAATAAAGTGGACATGCTAATATTTTAGATCAATATGAAATTGCGTAAAGAACTGCACAATGATTTTGGAAAATATGGTCCAACGACTATTTGCATACGTTCATATAAAGAACCAAATAGACCGTACTTGAAAAAGACACCAAAAAGGAACAAGTAGTGTACCTGAAAACCCAAAATACAACTTTGAAATATATATATATATATATATATATATATATATTGCTATGCACTCTCACAATTATTCGTGCTCCATCGTTTGGGCGGCCATATAAATTATGCTATGAATAAACTGGAACTTTCTATCGCCGACCAATAACAAAACTTGATATGATAACGCTTTGCTCGATATCTAGGGCGTATTCAACTTATAACTCCTCCTCTCTGTTTAAATTATCAAATTACACTCCCACTAACTTTTATCATTCCGCCTCGACTAGCTTTTATTTTTGAATTATGAAATGAAGTTAATTCAATTCCATATAATGAAAACAAATATTATGTAGAGGTTTTGAAAATTATTTAAAATACACTTTTCAATCAATTAATGTTGTAAATCTTATTTATCTCAAAAATCATATGCTTTTTAATCAATCTAAAGTCACCAAGAAAACTATTGTTTTTATAAAAAGAAGCCCGGAACGTTCAAAACCCCTTTATCATTTTACGTACTTTCTACGTATGCAAGTTCGTTGTTGACCCCGTCACACTAATTTATATTAATTAAGCAAATTCAATAATCAATATTTAAATTTAAATAGACAAAATGTCTTAAACTAAAAGATCTAACCTGGTCTGTTTACTTCGTTATTTCCTTCTCGCAACCAAGATTATCGACGCATCCATAATCAACTAGAATTTTCCATGCATTATACCATCCATTTGGATCAAAATTATTCTTTCTTATTACCTATTGTTGCTAAAATTGTATCCATAGTTGATGGACTGCTATATTGAGGTTTGGTCCTTTTATTTATTTTCCTAGCATCCAAACATAATCTGATGCTGATATCATTCTTTCTAACAACAACCAAAGGATTGACAAAATGCGTGTTCGCCTCCTCAATGATACCCTCACTTAGCATCTGATCTATCTCTACCTTCACTTTATCCCTATACGCTGCTGGAATAGGATATAGCTTTGTGTTAAGCGGCTCCATATTGACGACTTCTAATTTATGCACATAACCCGTTGCTATTCTGGATTCTGATCTTATCAGTTCTGAATTCTTTATTAACAGTGCCTCGACCCTTTTTTTACTTCTTCTGGACATTTTATATTATTATCAATATCCCCCTTTATATCAACTTCACCCTCAAATTTATTAATATTTATACAGTCTCCTTCGACTTCAATGCTCTCCTCATCATTCAATTTTATATATTCCCCCTTTATATCTATTGCTTTACCTTCGGCATTTATTTTTAAACTCAACTTATCTATTATGTCCATGTCAAATATTGCATCTACTCTTAACTCCGGCACTATTATAAATTCATTCTCAAACTTTATCATACCTATTTCGCATTCCAGAACTATTATTTTGCTCACACTTGCAAATCTCTTGCTGTTTGGTGCTATTAAATTAAATTTTCTCATGGGCATCATGCTTCCTATTAATTTTTCCCGTTTAACAAAGTCCTCGGACACGAACGTCGCTTTAGCTCCCGTATCAATGAGTGTTCCACCTCGACTATTTTTAATTCTTAATTTAATTATCGGTAATAAGCTTTTATTCATTTCCTTTTCCATTTCACATTTTATGTATTCACGCTGGTGTTCGTATCCATTTATTTTTAAAGGCTTACTTGGTTTGTCCTCTTTCAAAAATCCTAATTCGACGTATATGGTCTTGCCTGACTCGTAACTTCTGCATAGGTACGGTTCATTCTTGTAGGTTGTGCTGCTTGTTCCCGATGTTGTGTTTGTAGCGTACACTGATTTCTATTTCTGTCGTGATTCGTCCGCTCTGCTTCTCTTCTTGGAGTATCTCTCGTGTTCCAGTTCCTTCTAAAGTTATTATTATGATAGTAGTTATTGTGATTGTTTCTATAAAATTATCCCCCATAATTTCCCCTATTATTTGATCTATTGTTTTCTGTGTTTCTTTGCAATCTGCCTAAACTCTCTCGCTGTCTTGGTGCTATTCTACTTTCCGATACACGACTTTGTCCTAACTCATCACAACGTTGTAAATATTCCAAGAAAATCTCCCTATTTACTATATTTTGAATCAATACATAATGTTTGATTTCTACGCCAAAATGTGCCGCTAAGTATTTTATGATTTGTGTTTCTTCCATCGGCGGATCTAATTGCTTCGTTAGACTGAATTTTTCTATAGCGTATATTTCTCTGGTCATTCCTAAATTTTGATTGAATTTCCCTGTAATAAAATTATCTCGCGCCTTGTATTGTTGATTATCTCCCCAAAATTTTCTCAAAAACCTACTTTCAAACTCCTGAAATGTTCCGATTTCGTTTTCTACTAAATCAAACCATACCTTCGCGCTTCCTTTCAACATTGATCTGACGAAGTTTAAATTATACTTTTCATCCGTTGATCCCTGTATTAATTTTCTTATATTATTTAAAAATACTTTTGGATTTAATTTGTTGTCTCCGTAAAATTTAGAATATTGTTCTTCTGAAATTTCTGGTCTATTTATCCTAGTGTGTTGCAATCCCTAATTTCTACCCACATTTTCAAATTCTGATTTTAAGCTACCTAACTCTCTATTTACATCTGTAAGTCCTAATTCACAGTTTCCCTGAATTTCCTTCATCTTTTTACCTAAGTCTATAATACGGTCATTTGTCTCTTTTACTACCCTATAGTAGGGGATAAAGAATACTACTATAGTAAGCCTGCTTATCGTAAAAGGCGATTAAAAGGCGCAGCAAGGGGCAGCAGCCTTGCTGGCTAAAAGATATTGGAGGAGGGTCGGTTGGTCTCGAGCGATCCTCAATAATTTACACAAGCTTGTTGGGGGTTGGCCGTGACGAATACGGCTTTTTGCTAAAATCTTTAAAAACTGCGTTGTGGAAAGATATGGGAGCCTACCACAATATTTCCCAGGTGTGCGTGGCCTAAAACACGAAATACATATGATGGAGAGCTCACAAGTAAAATTCTTGTCCGGAGGTAAAATACTCCTTCATTCGGATCTCCGGGAGGGGGTACTTGGGGCTCGTCATCGTAAGAATATAAAACAACAGTTCGATTTAGTGATAGGGACTTGGAATGTAAGGTCATTACTTAGAGTAGATAAGTTAAAGCTATATTAGTCAAATTATTAGAGATGTAGGTTGTGAAGGGTATGTAGACCTTTTTAGACTAGCTCAGAATAGAAAAGAATTTAGAGCTGCGTCAAACCGACTTTAAGTAAGTTCGAAAACAAAACAAAAAAAAAATATAAAAATCAGTTAACTAAATGTCACCAGGACATTACTCACAATTGTTTAGCGGTCTGGCATGTTGGTAGCGTTTCGTTGCTTAAGCCTTACCATAACATACTTTAATAAACGTCACCATGACATAACTCACAATTAGGTAACGGTCTGGCATGTTGGCAGCGATTCCTTGCTTAAGTCTTACCATAACATATTTTTAACACTTTTCCTTTTTGAAGCAGATAACCAGGTTATATTTCATTTCCTTATAAATGGTAATCATGTAAACATGTTAGAGTTCTTTAACAACCATCAGGTTGCTAATATCTATGTAGAGCCAGCTGGATAGGAAAAGATAGAAGGATATAGGAAGACCTAGACCAAACTATATTAGTCAAATTATTAGAAATTTAGGTTGTGAAGAGTATGTAGAGCTTTTTAGATTAGCACAGAATAGAAAAGAAGTTAGAGCTGCGTCAAACCGACCTTAAGTAAGGTCGATAACAAAATGATGATGATGTCTCTTTTACAGATGTTTCTTGATCTAATTTTACTTTCCAGACCTCCTCTCTAACTTTATCTACATCATCCATCATTCTAGCGAATTTATTTTCAAAGTGTAGTTGCATTTCCGCGATTGTTTGGTTACTTTCCTTTAATCCGTCGCTTATAATTTTTATTTCGACCCCGAGCTTTTCCCCATTTTCTTTAATATTTTCATGGTCTCTTCGCTTCTATCCATTTTCTTGTTTAAAGCTAAAAGAATATACATGATTTCAGATAATTGTGAGGTTGGTTGTTCCTCACTTTGACTCCTCGTTAATTGTGGTCCTTGCATTTCTATTGATGTATCTTGAAGAATTACACTTTCTTGTGACCCTATTTCAACCCCTTGGTTCCTCAATGCCTCTCTGGTTTCCTTAATTCGTTTATTCATTTTTAACATTTTTAAATTATTATTAATATTTCAAATTCCTTCCAATTTTTAAATTCCTAACCTTTTTAGATTAAATTTTTACTCGTATTTTTACAAAATTAAATTTGAAATTTCTCGTTTCTACAAATTTTTAAATTATTAATTTTCATTTTCAATTTTTAATTTAGTTTTAGTAATGTTCTCGCCCCTAATTTTGGGTCGCCATAAAATGCTGTGATATACGAGCCCCACGACTTGGGCAGACCATAAAAATGCTGTGTTAACTCGCCCCACGGCTTGGGCGTACATAAAATGCTGTGATATCACCCTCATACCACTCAAACACTTGTGAAAATGTTAATTTATAATTTTCTTTTGCCTCGACTAGCTGATTCAATTAAATAAAGCACTTCTATAATACACGGTATAATAATTGAATATTTACAACCCTTTTAAATATCTTCTCCCTTTTTAAATCATATACATCTGTCAAATTTTTAGAAAATCAAGCCAGCAAATCGGGCTTTTTTTATTACTTTTAAAGACCTATTGAAACGTTTCAAAATGTCTGTGCTTTTCATAAATTTTTACAAAAAACCCCAATTTGTCGGCTCTTACACTTTAAATTATTATTGAGATAAAACTGTTTAAAAATAAACCATATCCAAAATATTTGAGATAAAACAGTTGTCATGTCAAAATCTCTAACCTGAAGTGGTTTCGTAGGTGCTCCTAAGAATTTAAGTCGATATCCAAATCGTTATTGGTGCGTTTATTCCAATAAAAAGGTTTTTCATATCCGCAATAGAATATTTACCATCAATTTGCTTGAACAGGCAGCATTCTCCAAAATTGTATTTCTGATTGTAATGGCTCGTTATTTAAAGTTTTAACAGGACGCGTAACATTATTTTGATTGTAATTTAAGATTGTAATGGTAGTTTTCGGATGTTAATCACGATGATAATTAAGATGGTAATTAAGAGCCCTGTTTTATTTATTATTAGAAATGGTATAATTTCCTAAATCTTATCTACTTACGTTTCAGAAGTACGGCTCTCTTTGCACAATTATACACTCTAGAATTTCACTGTTAATTTGATTTACTATTCACGTAAATATTTAGCACTTTCAAGTATAGTAACTGCCCAGTTTCAAAGTATACTAACTCGATATTCAATTGTCAAGATATTTATAGGATCGGCCCCCTTTTGTTTGCGATTCGTTGACTTCACGTGCTAGGCGAGACCAAGCGTATTATCACTTGTTATTTTGGAAAGTTTACCAATTGTATGTATTTTAATTGCATAAATCAATGCTTTCGGTCACGTAGTTTAAATGTTATACCTCACATTTAATTCAGAAATTCCAGCAATTTTGTTCATAAAAGCACGTACTAATATTGTTGGCCTTATTCTAATCTAAATTGAATAAATTTGGTGTTTGTTTATTTCCTAATAAATTGGATTTTTGAGCAACTGTGATTCTTTTAGATCACGTACGCTTTTAAATAATGCATAATTTCTGCGTGCGCTTACGATGATATCTTAACACACTTTTTGAATGTTTATCTAGCCAATTCATGCAGGTTCTTCACTGATTTAATTTCAATGCGTTTTGTTACATTTTTAAATTCTAATCTTTGCTAGTAACTACTCTTGGATATGTGTTTTAATCGTTTGTACTGCTATATACAGTGTGCTCTCAACTAATAATATTTATAATAACCCATTTACTTTTCTAATATCTATAATTATATGTTTTTGTTACTTGGGCGTTTCTCTTGTTTATTTTACGATCCCTATAACTTAATCTACCCTTAAATTAACCCTATAATTACAGCAAAATATATATATATATATATATATATATATATATATATATATATATACATCTTGCTAACAATTCTGCGTCCTTACAATGTTGATACGTTCTAGCGTTCACCAGAAATACCGGAAATAGGTCATTACATATGTGGAGTATATTGTTGTTTATTACTTAAAGAAGCCCAAAATCACAAAAGCATTGTAAAATAGTAAAATATATAGATATACACTATTTTGTATTTTCCTATCATTGTAGAGTCCTTAATTTTGCATCCGTCGTATATCTTCCTTTTATTTTACATTAAATCTAATATCACATTTGCTTCCTGCAACGTTGTCAATAGCTCTTTGAAGTAACAGAGATGAAACATACAATTAATACCTTAAGAAAGACTAAGATATGAGTAATTGGACATTCTACATTTAATCGTTTGTTTTTCTGTTGCCTGGCGAGTTCAAACATTCCAGTAGTATTATTATCAGATGGTAAGTGAATAAACTTACAACATCAATACTCGACCGCTTTCTGATGATATTAATACTACCGTCTCTCAAAGTGCTGCGTACGCATTATAATACTCTACTTTGTGTCGATGCGCTGTTAAATTAAAACATGTGTATGCATTCCCAATGTTTTATAAATTATATCAGGATGTAGCTTTAAATGTCGCTTTAAATTATTATCATAGCTTTCCATGATCAAGAAGTGGTTTAGATTTCAAATTTGATGACCTTTTATTTAATACAAAACGTTAATTTTATTAATTCTAGAAAGATTGGTAGTTTTTACATCTTATCGATACGCTTGTATAAATCAAGACATTAAAACGGTTTATTTGGGTGCAGGTGTGTTACGTTAATCGAGGCCGTGCGTAACACAAAGAAAATCAACGGAATGACCGGGCTCAATCGGAGATTGGGGGGGGGGTGTAGAAAGCAGACTCACATATTATGTACGCGGCTGTAGGGAATTAGTGAACATTCCTGTAATAAAAATAGTCAGGCAACCTGCAATAAAATAATAAGAATTGTATGCTGATCAAGCACAAATTATTCCGTACTTGTAAAATGTAAATAACGGTTTGTATAATCTATATAGTATAATAACGATAAAGGCATTACAAAAACGGAACCCAACGGTGCTGGAGCAACCCGCTTCCAGCAGCAACGGACCCTATAGACAGGTACGGAAGCACGCCAGAGATCTATCGGTAGCAGTCCCATCCCATGTATGATCGTAGGCTTTATGCCCAACGCAGAAAAGCACACAAAATGTGCGCCAGGACGATCCAAAGTGAAGGTATATTACAGGAAGTGACAAGTGCGAATTAAACGCAGCCAGGCATTGAAACATCGAGTGTTGCTCGCCACAAAAATTCAGAAAAAAAGTGTAGAACTCGCTTGCTATTATATTAGCACGTAATCTTCATACCAATGTTATCAAAACAGGTGTTTGAAACCTCGAAGTGGCCCATCCATCCAACGCAGATCAACATCTCGAAGAGCCGCACAACAGCAATGACAAAACTCATACAAAATAATGCCTAGCGATAATGTATAACTCGACGGTTTATTGCAATAAGGTACCGACTAATTAACATTATCACGAACTTTCACTTCACTGCAAATCTGTTTACATAAAATAGTTGTTACCCATAACCTCTGATTGTCTATTATATAGACTTGGATAATAACATAAGGAACAAAATTTATACGAACGGCGAGCCAGAGAACGATGCAATTTAAGTATTTATTTGAATTTATTTAAGTATTTATTTGAACATCCAAAAAGTAAATGCAGCAATCATATCTAATAATTAATTACAAGCTGTTTATAATTTTCAATAAGTTGGAAAGTAATTCACGAATAATCCTATTTAAAATTCATTCCTTGCAAATTATTTATTAATGAAAATCAATCTTCAATTAATCTATCTTTAAATTAATACACACGAGTTAAATTGCATACAAATCTGAAACTATTCTGAAGTATTCAATTTATACAAACGGCGATCCAAAGAACGACGCAATTTAAGTACGCTGACACGAAGGGAGCGTAACAGGTGTCAGAAAATAAATGTTCGATAAATTTATTTTAATTTATTTTGCTTTTGCATACGCTAATTGATTTTATTGGTGTGATGATTATACAATTATTTAACTGGAGCTGAACATCGCGGTGGGTATTATTCAATAGCTAGCAATGATTCAACTGCACTACTTAAAATGTTTTACCGTCGGCATTTTGAAAATGAGCTGCTACTTGCATGAATGATATCAAAGCTCGAAACGTAAGCAGAAACGATCTTCCACTTTGTGAAATTACTAAAAGAATAGTTCCGGTTTGTAAAAGAATTATCACAATTATTCTATGAAACCACTAAAAAAACTCTTTTTTCAATTCTTTACCAATGTTTGAAAAAATTTGAAACATACATACAAATTATTAAAAAAGCTGTATTATTTCGTGGTGTTAATTGACTAATAGAGCGTGTGCTTAAATGTGCGGACGCCGCCGTTTCCGACAATTTTAAGCCAAAAATGAAAATAAAAGAAATTCTTTGGAACACGTTTAAAGCGCACCGCCAAATATTTTAAAGAAAGTCTCTTGCACACTTTAACAAATATGCTGAAGGGATTATGAGTTAGGAAAATCCTTAACTTGAAATACAAATTTTTTTTTTGGATATTGTAAAAAAAATTTCCTCGTCAGTACAATATTTGGTCATTCCTATGTACGTTTAGATGCATAAAGCGTGCTCGTATAGTTTATTGACATATTCGCATTAAAATGTCTACAAAATGGTTTAAGGTGGGGGTATGTAAAGCTAATTATGGTTTATAGTATTTATGTTTATTGTACGATCTGGGAAAGCTGCTATAATGGAACATAGTAATTAATGACAGCCTACCTTACACTAAAATTTCAAAACTTAATCACTTCATAATATAATTTCGTTGGTCCGGAAATGTGCAAAACGCTTTGTGTGCATCACCCGAACTTATTTAAATACAATACTCAAAAATAGTTCTGAGAAACAGATTTTTTTTTGTTTTCTTTTCAGGGCAATATCCAGTTTTTCGTTAGCCCATTCTTTACTTCTGCCTGAACTCTAAGATGACGCTAGCCATTCTGAAAAAAAATATTTTATTTGTCTTACCCACATTTCACAGCTTTAGAAATCGTGTGCAAAACTTCAATTATCAATAATCTAGAAAACGCAGGCTTTATTGAAATTTTTTTAACAAAAGGTTATTTTAGAATTATTTTACTATTATGATATAATTCGATTTATTTGAAAGAATACTGAAGATATTGTTCCAGAACCAGCAATAAGAGAAGGGATTGAGAAACATAAATCCCTGACCGTTTACAAAATCGTTAAATGTACCACCAAAATCAGATGTTTGTGATGTAGGTATCTTCCTTTATGTTATGTGTTAGACAACGGTTTAGGAATCAAGTAAAAGACTTTAGAAACTACCCAGAAGCAGATATAGACACTGACCACAACATCGTAATTATGAAAGCCGCACATAAATTCAAAAATTTGAAAAAAGAAACAAAAAAGGCACTTTGACTTAAAGAAACTAAAGGATAGAGATATTCAACAAATATTCGAAAAAAGTCAAATGAATTGCTAAAAGATATCGGGAAAATATCTGATACTAAGGAAGTAGAAACAGAATGGAATAACATTAAATCCAGCCTAGACATGGCGGGCAGAGATATTCTGGAGTATACACAAAAAGAAAATACCAAACCATGGACAACAAAGGATATCCTGAATTTAATAGAAGAAAGACAAAAGTAAAAAAATAAATCAAATGAAACAGGAAAACAGAGATACGAAGTTATAAAATGGGAAATTATTCTCAAATGCAGGAAAGCTAAAGAACAATGGATTGATGAAAAATGCAAAGAGATACAAACTAAGATGAAAATAGGAAAGACAGACGAGGCATACAAACTAATTAGAATCAATTTTAAGGATATAAAACCGTATAGCAAAAATATAAGAAACGCAGGAGAAAACAACATTATAGAAAATGTAGTGAAAGTGGGTAGATAGCAAGAATATATAGGAAATTTATATGCAGAAAATGAAGTATCTGCATTAGAACAGGAATCAGACATTGGAAATGATGACTTGGGATATCCTATACTTAGAAATGAGTTTGAATTAGCATTAAAGGGTTTGAAAAATGGTAAGGCTTCGGGTACAAATAAGGTGCAAGCAGAAACTCTAAAAGCCGCTGGACAAGGAGTAACTGAACGTCTCTTCCAACTTGTAAGCTATATGTATGAGACAAGCGAGATACCAAAAGTTTTCAAACGTAACATCATATAACCATACCAAAAAAGAAAGGCGCGGATAGAAGTGAAAATTTTTGAACAATATTTTTGACAGCACACGTATCATAAATATTAACTAGAATTGTACAAAGGCGAATAGAAAAACGAGCTGAAAAAATACTAGGAGAAGCCAATTTGGATTTAGGCAAAACAGAGGAACATGGGAGGCTATTTTAGCTATGAGGGTGATGATGGAAAAAACAATAGAAAAGTGGGAAATGTGTAGGCTAGCTCAGAATAGAAATCAATGGAGATACGCATCCAACCAGACCCAAATGTCTAAGTGTTGGGAGATCTTGGCAGCCATGGCTGCTTAATCCCCTTCACTGAATCTCGGCGAAATAGGGCATAAAATTAGAAAACAATAGAAGGGGAACCGAGCTGTATACAGGCTGTGTGAGAATTTCAGGGAACTGCGTAGACTAGCTCAGAATATAAATAAGTGCATGTACGTGTCCAACCAGTTTTGAGACGGAAACCTAATAACGAAAAAATAAGGGCAGATAAATCTGATGATTATTATAAACAACTACAGGTGTTGGTTGTGAAATATCTGCAACTAATGTTGACTGTGCGAAAAGATATATTGGAAAAAATATTAAATTGGTAAATGTTCTAGTGCTAGGGGAACTTGGCAGCGACAGACCACTAACCACTTTTCACAACCACTGAATGTCGAAGGAATAAGGTAATAATTGTAAAACAATTGAAGGGGACCGAACTGCATCTAAGAATAAAGAACAGCGCCTATAATGAAAGACAACAAACATAGAAACAAGAAGGAAATTGTTAAAAGCATATGTGTGGAGCATACCACAGTTTGCCTATAAAATACGGACAGTAGGAAAAGTAGACAGAAAAACGGTAACAGCCTTTTGGAATGTTGTGCTTCAGATGTATGCGGAAGATAGCATGGACAGACAAAGTTAATAACAATTAGGTTATAGAAATAGTAGGAGAACAAGGATATCTGTGGAAAAAAATAGGAGAAATAGGAAAAAAAAATAGAAGGGCAAAATGTGTTCTAAGGCATTTTTGGGGAATAGTATGGGATGTATTACAAGCAGAGATAGGAAAACGGATGTAGATTTAGACCCAGATCAGATAGTGATAGAAGCAGACAGTGCAAGTTTCAGGGAAATGCGTAGGTTAGTTCAGAATAGGAAATAATGATAGTACGCGTCTAACCGTTCCAGGACTGAAGACCTAATGATGATGAAGGGTTGCTGCTATCACCAAAACTAACTTACATACCATTATTGATGTATGTTTTGATTGTAGACTACTAAGCATTGCATTAAAAAAATTTTTAAAGTTTTCTGTTGAACCGTTTACGAGCTATAGTATTTTCCTGTATAGGGGTTGTCGCCACCTCTCGAGACTGACCTTCGTGCGCTGTTGGTGGTGTTTATTTTTAGAACAGATTATTAGAGGGATTCATGTGAAAATTTTATTCCAGTCTTATACGAGGTACAATTTATTTAGTTTAAGGGTTGCTGCTACCCCCAAGACTGGTTTTGGTGCACTGTTGTTGGTGGATGTTTTTGTTATACATTATTAAGCATCAAATGTGCAAATTTTAAAAACTTTCTATCAAGTCGTTTACGAGCTATAATGTTTTTTAGTGTAGGGGTTGCTGCAATCCCCAAGACTGGCTTTCGGCAACCGTTGACGGTGTTTATCTTTGTAATAGACAATTAAAGGATTGCATGTGGAAATTTTTTACCCGGTCCTGTACGAGGTACAATTTATTTAGTTTAAGGGTCGCTGCCATTCCCAAGACTAGCCTTCGTGTGCTTCTAGTGGTGTTTATGTTTGTAGAAGACTATTAGGACTATTAGAGAATTGCAGGTAAAACTTATTTTCCACTCCTTTACGAGGTACAGTTTATTTAGTTTAATGGTTGCTGCTACCCCGAAAACTGGCTTTGGCACAGCATTGCCCGAGAGTAGTTTTGAAGGAAACTATTAGAAGATTGCATGTGAAAATTTTAAAAATTGTGTATCGTGCCGTTTATGAACTATAATGTTTTTCAGTATAGGGGTTGCTGCCGTCCCCAAGACTGGCTTTAATGCACCGTTGCTAGTAAATATTTTTATATTAAATTATAGGATTGCATGTGATAATTTAAAGTTTTTTACATCGCACCGTTTACGAACTACAATTTCTTTTAATGTAGGGGTTACTTTTACCCCCAAAGCTGGCTTTCACGCCCCGTTACGTGTGTTTATTTTTGTAATAGTGTGTTGGATGATTTCATGTTAAAACTATATAAAATTTTAGTCAGATACAATTTATTTAGTTTAGGGGTTGTTGCCACCCAAGCCTAACTTTGGCATACCATTGCTGGTAGATGTTTTTATTGTAGGCTATTAAGCATTGCATTTGAAAATTTTTAAAGTTTTCTGTTGAACCGTCTACGAGCTATAATATTTTCCTGTATAAAGGTTGCTGCCACCTCCCAAAACTAATCTTCGTGCGCTGTTGGTGGTGTTTATTTTTAGAACAGATTATCAGAGGATTGCATGTAAAAAAAATTTTCCAGTCTTATACGAAGTACAATTTATTTAGTTTAAGGGTTGCTGCTACCCTCAAAACTGGTTTTGGTGCATTGTTGTTGGTGGATGTTTTTGTTATACATTATTAAGCATTGTATGTGCAAATTTTGAAAACTTTATATCAAGCCGTTTACGAACTATAATGTTTTTTAGTATAGGGGTTGCTGCAATCCCCAAGCTGGCATTCCCCAACCGCTGACGGCGTTTATCTTTGCAATAAACTATTAAAGGATTGCATGTGGAAATTTTTTACCCAGTTCTGTACGCGGTACAATTTATTTAGTTTAAGGGTTGTTGCCACCCCCAAGACTGACCTTCGTGTGCTTCTAGTGGTGTTTGTGTTTGTAGTAGACTATTAGAACTATTAGAGAATTGCACGTGAAACATGTTTTTCACCCTTTTACGAGGTACGTTTTATTTTGTTTAAAGGGTGCTGCTACCCTCAAGACTGGCTTTGACACAATATTGCCTAAGAATAGTTTTGAAAGAAACTATTAAAAGATTGCATGTGAAAATTTTAAAAATTGTGTATCGTGCCGTTTATGAACTATAATGTTTTTCAGTATAGGGGTTGCTGCCGTCCCCAAGACTGGTTTTAATGCACCGTTGCTAGTAAATATTTTTGTATTAAATTATAGGATTGCATGTGACAATTTAAAATCTTTTACATCAAACTGTTTACGAACTACAATTTCTTTCAATGTAGGGGTTACTTTCACCCTCAAAGTTGGCTTTCACGCCCCGTTACGTGTGTTTATTTTTGTAATAGTGTGTTGGATGATTTCATTATAAAATTATAAAAAAATTTAATCAGATACAATTTATTTAGTTTAGACTGGCTTTGGCTCACCATTGCTAGTGGATGATTATTTTACAGACTCTTAAACAGTGCATGCGAAAATTTTTAAATTCTTCTAACGAGTTGTTTAGGAGCTTAACATTTTTTTAGCATAGGGGTTGCTGCCGCCCTCTAGACTGACTGGTGCAACGTTGCCTACTGATGATTTGTAATGTACTATTAGAGGATTGTATAAAAATCTTAAAAATTTTCTATCCCGTTATTTAAGAGCTACAACTTTTGTAATATAGGGGTTGCTGTCACCCCCAAGACTGGCTTTTGTGGACCTTTTGTTGATGGATATTTCTATTATAAACAATTGGAGGATTTGATGAAAACGTTTTGAATATTTTCTATTGCGTTATTTATGAGTTATAATTTATTCAGTGTAAGGGTGTAACTATTCCTTAAGTATGATAAGGGAGAATTATGTGCAAAATTATAAGTACCGATGTAGTCAGACACAATTTGCAAAATTCGAAATCTATATGTAAATATTTGTAATAAAATATTTAAATTATATTTTCTAAGCGTTGCTAGAAAACAGTAAATAACATCATACACTTGTAGAAATATGATAGGACATCATTTATACGATTTTGCAACCCAAAAAAATTAATAAATCCCCTCAAGTACAAGATATATATTAGTAGATAAAAGTTTGCATTCTCTGAAACTATACGAATGCAACTTCTACATAACTGTTCGTTGCCCTATCATCTAAGCAGACTAACTGGCGCCACGCTCTGTTGCCATTTAGCGGATGTAAAGATGATAACATAATGAAATATTACGTATATTAAAATATATTCTGTGGCGCCCTTGACGGAAAATCGCTAGACTAAAACTATACGATTCCTGTACATTTTCCTATCAATTTTAAAGCCACTTTGCGTTTCTTAAATATTTAAAATAGAAATTTGTACAAAAACTCATTTACTTTGATGTATTCCAAATCCTATCAATTTAGGTCTTCTGCCATATAAATATCTTAGCCAAAGAAATCCCATGTCAATAACGCCAAAAAGTTAAAAGGTTTATCTTGCGTCCGATATACGGTGGTAAGTTTACAAGGGACGCAAGTTTAAATGTAAATTTCGGTCTATCGGGTGCAGAAATGATAGTAGGATGTATATATTTTATATATATATATATATATATATATATATATATTACTAAGGTATTAGTCAAAGCTGGCTAGTAGTTGAAAAATTGGAAGCATAGCATCTCAGACAGGATTCGAACCTGTATCTTAGATTTTCGCGGCCCATGCGTTTTCCAATAACGCTACCTAGACGGGTGACAATAATTGGAAAATTATACAAATCTAAATCATGTACACAACTACATATCAACCTAACTTTTAATTACATGAGGCATATTGGCCAATCATATCTGACAATGTCAAGTTTTTTTACTTATGTCAGAGATAGACAGGAGGTGACGCTCAAAATTACGGCTGATGCCAACTATTAAACATACATATTGGATATACAAAATGCTATGATAATAGGGTTATTTAAGGATATATAGGGTAACAAGTGTAGTGCGCTTTATGTAAACAACACCAAAATCAAGGAAACTAAACATTTGAGTTATAAAAAGCACACAATTCGCAAATTACGTAAAAAGCAAATATCAAACACGCTGTATAAAATTCACAACTAACTTCAATCAATGAAAGGAAACTTATTCTTTAATAATTTAACCACGTTTAGTAGAACGAATAACTCTAAACGCAATCCAATTCATTCTAAAAACAGTAATACAATCAGAAATTTTATATACAAATTAGGAGTATCTAAAGTCAAACAAACGTGAAACGAAATTTTTATAAACTCGACGCATTAGTGTAAGAGATTAATCATGCGTGCTTACAATAAACAGATCTTTCAGAACAAGCATGTTTCAGAACATAAAAAGTCAATAAACGCATCTAATTTACGTCATCTGTCAAGAAATTCCATTATAAAATTTGTCTACGTGATCTTTTAAGAGTAAACTCGACAAATTCGAATAAATTCTAGCATATGAGTAAAACAAAATATGGAACCATACGTTTTGGCGTACGTGCATAATTAAATATAATAGTTAATAATTTCCTATGCAAAATACGAAAACATGATATTGAACGGTACAAAGTACTATGGTCAATAAACTTCATAATGTAAAGCTTTGATGCCTACGTGATTTGGGGATATTTCAGCAAAATATAGGATAGGTAACTCCATGTAAAATCTGAAGGCTTACATGATAAGACAAGTGCAACGCCTCAACAAAGATAAAGTGCGGTCAAGCCAATGGCAGCACGTGGAAGAGCTTGCCTTTATATATTACACCAAGCTGTTAATGGTCAGTCTCTCGATAACTGAAACACGAACTGTACTAGTTTAAACAACTATACTATAAGAAAATCAATAAATAAAAAATTCAAGTACAAGTGCACGTTCAAATATACAAGTGTAACAGAAATTCGACGTCGACATAAGACAAGTCCAAATTTTAATTAAGGTAAACATAATCTTTAACATTTATTAACTTAGAACTCTAAGAAATCTACTGAGAGATTTACTACGCGATTTAATAAACAATTCAAAAAAAAATAAGAAATTTAAGGAAAAAATCCAATATTACAAGTAACAAGTATAATAAAGGGGAAAACTCTGAATCAGGACGCTAAGCTGAAAGCAACCCAAGGTCGCTGGTTAACAGCACATATCGGCAGGTCAAAAGAATTGGGGTGTACGCAGAGCTACACATTCGAACCAGGAAATCAACCGAGAATAATACCAGGTTAGCAATCATAGTTAATTATGGCATACGGCTTGTTTTTTTTTAACATTGAAAACTTGCATGTACTTAGATATTTATGTGAAGAGTCATGAAAAATTTTGATTGATACGTAGAAATTAGATTAAGAGAAAGAAGGGTCATTGAACGTTCAACGAGGCTTCCAATATAATGCGGAGTTATTTTTGCTGGCTTTATATATTTTTAATAACATAACAATTTGACGGTAAAGAGATTTATATTTTTACTTTGATTCAAGAGTGTTAAATAGCAAATAATATTCCGAAGGTTGTGGAAGTGCAAATTGTACATACTTCTTGGTTTATTATACAAATTTTTGGTTATTCAGTTTATCTTATTTGGGTATGAAGTGTTAGAAAAAAAGGGGGGTAAAAATTTCTCTGTTATTGTTCGTCGTGCACTCTGTGTAGAGTTGAACTGAGCTGGTCGAGGCATAAATCTAATTGTGTGAAATTTAGAATTTATTATAGATTATTTAGAAACAGAGCGGTGGCGAACAGCAGGCAAATGAACGTTAAATACATCGGAGCACGGCAATATCATAGCAATATATTTATATATATATATATATATAATAGGGTTATTTAGGGGTATACAGAGTCATAAGGGTTGTACAATACGTGTAAATAGTACTAGAGGTTAGAAAACTAAACAATTTTATCATGAAAAGTACGTAATTCGCAAATTATGCAAAAACAAACATTTAACACCCTGTATAAGGATCACAATTGACTTTAATTAATGCCGTGAAGCACATTCTTCAATAATACAAACATATTCAGTAAAATAAATAACTCTGTACGCAATTAAATTCATTTAAATCAGAAAAGCATTCATAAATTCTAGACAAACGCGCATTAAGAGCATTGAGAACTAGAAATTATGATTAGAATTCTGCTAAAATAGGACACGCATTAATGCAAAGAAATAACAAAACTTTCTCGCGGTAAACGCACCTTTTAAAATAAATATGTTTCGGAAACGCAGGATGTAAATAAACGCATTTCTATTCACGTCATTATAAAAATTTCGTGTACGTGATTTTCAACATGAAATAAATTCAAAATCCAAAACACTATCTTGACAAAAATAAAGCCATAAGTTTGTCTACGTGAGAAGTCAAATTAAAATTTTTTACAACAAAGCAAAACAGACGGGTGAAAATACAAGAATTATATAAATCCACTATGCAAGATTTGAACGCTACGTTCCGACAACATCGCTCAACAAGATATTATTAAATACATACCTGAGAAAGCCCAGAGTGTTGACCATATCCTATAACACGTCTGGAAACTTTAACCGGAGAACGACCGATAACGAATCATGTCAGCTGGAGGGCCTTACTTTAAATACCTTACAAGTTTAGTAAACAATGAGTCTCTTTTCATGAAGAACACGATTCGTAGCAGTTTAAATTTAATATTTACGTCAAGTCAAAATAAAAAATTAAATAGTTATAGTTTTCAAAGTAGTGATAAAAAAGTTGTTGAAAATTAAAAAAATAGTAAAATGTACGAGTAAAGTTTGCCGTCAACTGGAAAACGTAAGTGACAACTTATTAATTAAATAATTTTAATATTTATAATTCAAGCCTCTAAGGAATCTAAGCAATAAATCTAAGTAAAAAGTGAAAGTTGAATATCTAAGTAAGAAATTTGAGTAATAAGTGAAAGCTGAAAATCTGGTGGAAATCTAAGCAAAAAATCTTAGTGAAGAGTAGGCCGAATCTAAATTTGCAAATAAATCCGAATTTAAATCAATCTAAAATTGCATAAGAATATTGGTTTGCATCTACGCAACGGAGAACAAAACAGAGAATTGTTTTAAGCATTGAATGGGGTTTGGACATGAAGTATCATAATATCAACAAGTGAACTCAACTGAAAGCAATCCAGGAGTACTGGTCCACAGCACGCAGTAGCAGAACAAAATAGACACGCAAGTAAAACTATAAGTTCGAACATTATCTAAATAGCATAAGGCATTATTTTCTTTTTATTGAATATTTTCTATATTCTTTATTATACCAGAGTATTTATGTTAAGGGTCATCAAAAATTTCTTTATACGTGAAAATTTACGTAAAAGGGAAAGGTCATTGAACGTTCAAGGGTGTTTCCAATTAAGTACAGTGTCATTTTTGCTGGCTTTAAACTAACTAAAGGGAGCTATAATTTTGGGGATAAAGAATTTAATATTATTACTATTATTTGATCTAGGGGCTTATTTGTCAAATAGAGAAGTATATTAAACTGTAAAGTGTATACAATTTTTTTTTGTCATATTACAAATTTTGGTCAATTTTGTTTTTCTCATTCAAGTAAGAAAATATTAGAGAAAAATGGGGGTAAATTTTATGTTATTGTAACGTTGTGGACTCTGTGTAGATTAGACTGAGCTAGCCGAAGCAAATCTAAATTTTAGGTTGTTTAGAGACACAGAGCGGTGGTGTACTGCAGGAAACTGAACGTTAATTACATCGGCGTGCAGCGTTATCATAGCTATATATATATATATATATATATATATATATATATATGCATTTATTAGATTTCTGAAGATAATAAATTTGTCGAAAGCTCGAATAATTAGAAGTGTGTTTAATTAATTTAACAAGTTTGACTGCTTCCGCGAGATCTATACTGAAATAATATTTCAAACGGTCGATATATCTTATATATATATATATATATATATATATATATATATATATATATATATTATAGTGGTTTTAAAAGATCAAAAATAAATATAAGCAAAGCAATTTCAAAACACCCTGTATAAAGAAACAACTAGAAATTACGTGCGAAGGCTATATTAGTTAATTCATTTTTAAGTATCTGATATTAACGAAATTTTATAAATAATTAATGAAATTTAAGTAGGTTTGCAAAGAAATTAAAGGGTAGAAGCCAATGCCATTAATTTAGTAATTAATTTGAATTAATTGAACGAATATTGATGTATAATATGCATAAAAGCGTTTAAAAACCCAGTAATACAAAATTAGACGCATTTGCTAACGTACAAATATATCAAGAGGGTTAAAATACGTGGAAAATCCAAATCGTAGAAGTGTTAGTTAAAATATTACGATTGAACACCTGCGTATTTTTCTAGAGGTCAAGTTCTGCTTAAATTGTGTAGATAACAAATGGTTACGGAGAAGGTTGGATAAACCGTCGCTTATATTCACGGGAAATGCTAATAAGGGGGTTATTTAACGCACGCAGACAGTCCACGTGTGTAAACAGTGAACAAACAAGAATATCGATTTTTCAACCACTCAAGCAAGGTTAAACTGAGACGGAGAAAACGTATAAGCATGCGACCACAATAGTAGAGGAGGGATTTGAGAGACGTCATTAAGTTTACGATTGGTCGATATGTTAGTTCAACTTGGCATAGACGCGAGGATAGTGTAGCGTGATTTCCTTGAAATTTTATAACGAGGTATTGAAATTCGCAGATTTGAAATTGGGGTTGAGTGCAAAATTGTGGGAATGTGTGTGGTGTGCAGTGGATTTCGGATAACTGGGGGCCTGGAGAGGTTACAGTCGAACGACATAAATACTCTAGAGAACTAGGACTCGCTCTCTTGTTTTTTAACTGCGTGCCTTATTATTTCGATCGTCCCGAAAGCACATATAAAAGTTAACATGAGTTGTAATTATTGACAAATAAATTTTAATAGTATTGCTTAGTGGTAGCCTCTAAATTAACTAAAAACGCGGTTAGTATGCCAATATTATTTATTTTAATTTGAGGTATCACCTATAATTTATTATCAACTCGTGTCGGGACATTAAATAACGTAGATTACTGTGAAATAAAATTTGGAATTTGGTTACACCGAGAAGGAGGCGTTGGCAGATCAACTGGAATGGAAGTCGTCTAGTAATTGAGAGAATCGACCTGCAGACCAGATAGAAATTTACATGGCAGCATCTACAGAGCGAAGATCTTCTAGAAATTCCAGGTAACGATTCAAATTTGTGATTCCTATAAACTGTAAATATTGGGGTGGCGTATGAGAGTGTTGTTCAAGGTAGTGTGAATTATTTACGTATTGAACAGAGTATGTGTAAATAACTTTATTACGGTATTCAACTAGAAATTGAAGGTGTCTAGAAAGCTTTTAAACGTTCCATCAGAACGTGAAATTTTGTGAAGGGTACATGGCTTTGTTTTTTTTTTAGTTTTAGAGTATGCAAAGTACAAGGGCATACATTAATTGGGTTATTATGAGCTCACCATACCCCACTGTTTACTTAGAGTATTAAAATAAATAAATAAATTATAATGAAGGAATTTTAGAGAAGGTATTATTCAAGGTCCATTTACTCCGAGTACTTTTTATGTGTTTGATGATTTTTAAAATTAAATGCAAGACATTACAAAATAAAATTTACTGAAGTGTAACGTGAACAATAAAATAATAATGAATTGCATTTGTAAATAGGAATAAATAAAAGTTTGTATGTTTGTTGTATTTTGTGGTTTTATTGGGCGTGTGCGTGAATGATAGGATTTATAAATGAATATAGCTATCCAAAAGGAGGTCCTAATGAGCTAGCCGAAAGCAGTTGAAGAAGGCCATTCAACCGAGGAAGAGAGGAAAACGGGTAAGCAATTTTTTTTTGACTTAGTTAAATTTTTGGAAATTTTTCTATTTTCGAATTTGAAAATTTTATATTATTTTCGAATATATTTTTGTTGGTGAGAAAATTACCCGAGTTTCACGGCAATATATATGTATATATATATATATATATATATATATATAATCTTGTTATTTTGTGGGTAGAGGTTTGCTTCATTTTTAAAATTGTGTGTTCATATTTGCTTTCCATGCTGGAGTCATGGAATCGGCACATTAAACTACTCAATAAAATTAGAATTAAAATGTGTTAATAGAGTATGCTTTTCAAGTTGTGCAAGAATGTTTATAAGGAGGAGAACGCTCTTAAATTAGTTTTAAGTACAGATTGAGTTATGTTATCAAATGTTTCGATAACACAAAAATAGCATTAGCCTAGGTAAAGAAAGCATTTGAATTAATTTTAAGCAGTAGTTAATTTGAACGAAAGGCTTAAAAATTTTTAGATTTTATTAATTGTATTTAATAATTAACGGTGAGATTGAGATTTACACACATAACAACAATGTTGCTAATTAAATCTCATTACCATTTTAAATACTTAATAATTAGTCTCCTATTTTTCTGTAATAGAGCATAATAACTACAATGTTTGAGAAATGTTTTGTTCACAAGCTCTTGCTGCAGTTTATCATATTCAGGAGATATTATAATAAAAAAAAAATAAGACGCATGTACGCCTTACAACCAAAATTACGAAAATTTTATAAAAGGAAATTATATATTTTAAATTAAATAACTAGTATTTAAATGTTAAACAAAATTTTATTATTATAAATATAATTTAATAAATTTTATTGTTTTAATCAAGTTTGAGTCGGACTACTTAATGATATAAGCTCCCAGCACCACTCAAACAAACATAAATCTTAATTTAAACATAAATTAAAATTATTATATATATATATATAACAGAAAAATAGAGAATAATTAATTAAAATTAATTAAAACTCTGAGATTAGTCCCGGGTATTGTAATTTCTCCGAATAAGTCAGTTTGATGTACGGTTGGAATATCTTCAGCCGAATTAGGAATGATTGCTTCATAGTGATCTCCATGTATCACATCCCTGCCATTTCCAGCGCAATGAACTACAGTTAAAGGCTCGCGAACTAATTGATCTTCAATTGCACAAAAATTATATGATGTGATACTGAAGCCGAAATGATAATAAGAATCATTTGGATATCTATCTATTAAAGTTTATATTAGTTTGTACTGTTAACATTTCTCAAATAATTTCGATTATCTCGGAAACTAAATGAGATATCGAAAAGTGTATAGCATATTTGTAATCAGCGTAAAAACTAAACAAGGTACATATATATATATATATATATATATATATATATATATATATATATATATATATATATTTATTGTATCATTATGGGAATATGGCAACGGACGACGGCGGCGACGACGACGACGTAGCGATTACTTCGTAAGTTTGGTTGAAAATACCACCTTATTGTACTAAAGAGGGAATTGTTTAAATACAAAGCAGAGTTTGTTGCCTTCCTGCAAGTGCACCCAATTCATATAAGTTTGGACTGTCCTACAGTTTTAATAGATTGCAATACAAAGTAGTAGAAATAATTTAGTTACTTTTCTAATATGTCATATATTATATTAAAAACCTTATGTACAAAGACCAAATAATATTAGTCATTAGGCAGATTGCACATTTGCTAATGATTAAGACAATAGAGCGCAATTTTGATTAATTCCCTAAAAGAAGCTGTGTGCGTCCACGGGTTACATCAGTATAGTTCCAATTCAGTTCCAGGTTTAATATAATGTTTTTGTAAGTTGGAGACCGCGAACGGCTTAAGTGAAAAGTAATGTAACTATAAAATTCAAGTTCAATTACCGTGATTGTCGCTTCAGCATACAGAGACGAATGGAATTGTAGCATACATTAATTAAAGTTAAATTAGTAGTGAAATATATCTTAAAGGAAAAATCCATCGGAAAGATATTTAATTTTGAGTTTTTAGTATAGTGTAGCAAGTGCAAATAAAAGTTCTAAAGCTATTAGTAGTATAATAAAAATTTAAAAAAAAGCAATAGTAAGGGCAAATCCTTAATTCTACTCTAAAGTCTTTTTAAATTTGATATACCAAACATCGTTAAGAAGAAACCCCACTTTAAGTTTAGAAAGATGCACCACATACCATTTAGGTACAAAACCTTGAATGTGACGTTACCGCCTTGCAGAGGCTAAACAATTTGGAAATTCTTATTATTACGTATGTGTTTAATTTTATAGATATGTATATTGGGTAATCGTCTCAACAGGGTTTTGAAAGTGGAAAGGTTCATCCGCTTTTTGATAAAATATAAGTAATGACTGCCACTTCTACAAAACCTGTATATTGATAATATATTTCCAGAATAAAAGATCAATCAATTTTTGCAGAGTACCGCCGTCTAATTTAGTTTTCTGGTACTCTTAACAAACAAGTTTTTAACTTCTTATTATTACTTTTCTAATTGTCCCATACTACAATTACAAAAGTAATATAAAATTTCTTGTAAGACAATTACAGAACAGTTGCTGCTAATTTAGTACTAATTCATACTAAAAAACGTTTGCAACTCGTTTTTTAATAACACGCAAAGCTTTTTATAAAAGTCTTAAGTGAAAAAGAAAATTACCCTTCTTCAAAGCAACTAATAAATTATTCAACAAAAAATGAGTTTCCCTGTAACAACTTGTTCCGGAAGTTAAAGTTCTTTGTGTCTATTATGTGCAAATACGGATTGCAAGGGGTGCTACGTTTCCGTAAAGCTATTCGTTACAGTTTTCACCCGCTTGAAAGTATTTATAACTGCAACAATGCCATTTTAAATTGCATTTCTGAATGTGGCCAATCGAAATAAAAATGCAATAAATGTATCTAAACATATCTTAAAGCAGAAATTATGGACGTAGATTTAAAGATAAATCAGTTCCTTTTGATGTTACAGCTTAATGGAAGCACTCCCTTATTGCTAAGCTTTAATACTTTTGTGCAATTTAGGAATCGGAAAACAGCATTGGAAAATCTTTCAACGCTTTATATTCTAAAAGGCGTGTTTATGATGTTAAACAGTTTAATTAAGATTAACTGAAAAACATAACGGTGCAGAAAACAAATTTTCGACAAGAAACAGATACATTACCCTAATGCATATTGATGTCTGTTTGAACAGTATACCTAAGAAATAATATAGCTTAGTTAAATCGTTTATTTCCACGGTCTCCCATATCAGCATCATAAGTTTTTTACATCTTACAAGTGTGCATCGCTGATGAACAAAGGTATCGAGGATTACACGGTTTTGTTCTGTACTTAAGGTCGGTTTGACGCAGCTTTAAATTCTTTCCTATTCCGAGTTAGTCTAAAAAGGTCTGCATACCCTTCACAACCTAAATCTTTAATTGTTTGACTAATATATCTTTGTTTAGGTCTTCCTACTCTATTTTTATTTGGTAGTCTATAATCGAAGACCTTACTAAATAATCCGTCATGTCTTAGCTGATGCCCTATAATTCTATCTCTCCTGACTTTTAATTGTTTCCACATACAGGGTTACTCACCTATCCTTCTATAAACTTCCTCATTTGTTACTCTATCTGTCCAACTGATCTTTAACATTCTCCTATAACACCAAGTTTCAAAAGCTTTTATCTTACCTCTTTAATTGTCTAAGTCTCAATACCGTATAATAGAACGCTCTTTACGTACGACTTTAAGAAACTTTTTCTACTATCTAAACTAATATTATTAGCTATTAGTAAGTCTTTCTTTTTTAAGAACATTTTTCTAGATTGAGCTATTCTAGCTACTACATCCGCTTTGCTCCGTCCGTCCTTTGTAATTATACTACCTAAATAGCAAAATTTATCTATATCCTCTAACTCGGTATTACCTAATTTAATTTTAGTTTAGAACTAGGCTGTAACTCACTTGTCTTTTCTGAGTTAATTCTCATATTATAGTTACTCAGTATCTCATCTAAAATATTTAAAACTCTCCTAACTCTTTTTTAGACTCTGCTATAATGGCTATATCATCTGCAAAACGTAACATGTTTATTTTCTGTCCCTGTACACTAATACCTATCTCTTTTCTCTCTCTAGCTAAGTTTAAAGCTTTCTCAATATAAACATTAAAATCAAGGGAAATAGTATATAGCCCTGTCTAGCACCATTTCTAATCTTAGCTTCCTTTTCCGTTTTATCAAATCTAATTACTACGCTTTGGTTCTTATATAGACTGTAAATAATTTTTCTATCCTTATGAGAGATTCTTAGAATACACATCAATTAAGGAAGTTTGTAACACGCGACACCACAGGTAAAACTATCAACCAAATAAGACAATAGGTTTTTAATAGCCATAAATTATAACAGACGCTCATAAATTATAATACGGAGTGATAAACGTTAAGCATTCATAAGAAATAGTAAAACTTTTATAATTGCAGTAAAACTTAACCGACAGGTAATTGTAATTAAGATCACACTGGATTACAATTATGCGATGAGTCAAACCTACTAGAATATGACCTAAACATTCGAGAAAGACGCCGTATTTAAATTTTGATTATATAAAGCCGGTAGATACTGAAAAGCATTTATTTAACATTCAAAAGTCATTCATAAATAGTTACTGAATTGTTATTTCATAAAGCGCACCGACAACTTATTTATTGGTCCAATATAAATTTTAAGTTATCTTGATGCAAGGTCACCTTAATATTTTAATCTATTAAAATAGAAGTATTTTTGAAAATTGATAAAGTAGGCTTTAACATAAAGATTTGCTTAAAATGGAAATTTAAAATGGAACGAAAAATTTTTCCATGCAATTAATTCTAAATGAAAACAATCTTAAGATGGGTATTATAATCAAAAACATGTTGTAATGGAGACGTGAATGTCAGCAAAAATTTGACGATCCAAAACTCAAACATAACATTGTTTTACACAATTGGAGGGACAACGTGTGTTACTATTACGTAATTAAGCTGGTATAAGATTATTGGGTATAGAAAATTACTTGTAAGTGGATAATTTTTTAATTTTGAGGTCAAATCTCGAGAATATTTGACCTTTGCAAAAGGTCTTCTCGAGGTTACTGACCATTCACAATGGACAGGACAATAAAAGATGACTCAAATTTACCATATTCATTTTAATGAAAAATTTGTGATTTACATTTGAAAAATTTTGGGGTTTTCTAATTATTAACTAGGATTAGGTGAAGATTACAGTAATTTGTATTAGTGATAAAATATTGTTTCTTTATAGACTTAATTTGTAAATTGCATTTATAAACTTTCTTTATATCTGTGTGTGTAAAAAAATTTTTTAGATGATGTGTGGAGAAGAAAGGTGTTTTTGAATGTATCGAGTAACATAATCTAAAGATGTGTTTATAAAATATTGTGCGATAATAATTGTTATGTTGAGATCTTTTGTTTCACTTTATTATCGTAAAATCGACAACATATTTATCGCTGAGCTGGTAAGATAATACGGACATATTGAGCTAAAAATCCACATCATATAAATTTTATTGCTTCAACTAATAGTCATTGCATCTTTATTGAACATGGTAGCTGTACGTTAATATTCGCGGCATAAATTTATTGTCTCCCAACGTTTGGGCAGCTTAAACTAGCATCCACAGAAATATATATATATATATATATATATATATATATATATATATATATATATATATATGTACAGCCTGTTTCAAATTAACTCGGCACCATTGCTAACTTTGTTATTATTGGAGCTACGAGGTTGGTTAAATGAGCAAAAAAGCTTAGTTTTTACAGCTGATTACCGTAGACAGCGCAAAAAAATAATTGAACATCGCTGTTTCGAGATATTGATCAAAACACTTACTTTTTAAATGGAACGCCCTGTATATTTTTAATTTAAATGAAAGAGAAATAAATTCTTAACAAAAAGTTTTATACACTCTTATATCAAAATCCTTAAGATAAAGTAAATATTAACAAATTTGTAATTTAATCAAGGTAGGCGCGGATATTTGAACAGAATTCATTTGTTTAACAAGTTTGTCATTTCGTGTGTTTAATTGTAGCAGCTAACTTTAAGAAGTGTTAATAACATTGTTAGAATGCCCTTTACTCATGAAGATAAGTGTGATATGTTGGAAACTTTTATAATAAATAGAAAAAATAGTACCAGAGCACAAATTTCTATCGCGAAAACTTTCCAAATCAAAACTCTCCAGACCGAAGATATTTTCTAATTCTGTACAGAAAATTTAAAGACAATGAAAATTTTTTTTGAAGAAAAGAACTAGAAAGAGATTTATAATTAGTAAAAACATTGAAACAAATGTATTAACTTAATTTGAAGCATTTCTAAATGATTCTATTAGAGATTTGGCAAAAAATAGTAACTTTTCTTTAACAGTCATTTATAGAATATTAAGAAAACATAAATTTATTCCTTATAAATATCGACAAAAAAATAAGTCATTGGTTAGTTGCTTCGTGTACAGAAAATCCTGGCCTCGTGAAAAATATAATTTAGAACAACGAATCAAATTTTTCGAATTCTGGAATGTTTAACCGTAAAAACATGCATTACTGGTCACGTGAAAATCCACTGTTAACTTTCCCATCCCATCCACAAACAAAGTTTAGTTTAAATGTATGATGTGGTTTGATTGGTAGTAAAATAGTGGGCCTTTTGTTTTATTACGGATCACTTACTGGAGTTAGATATATGAACTTTATGGAAGAAGTTTTTGAAGAATACCTGGATGATATTAAGCTAGAAGATCGCCAAACCATTTACTTCCAGCAAGATGGAGCTTCAGCACATAATTTTCGCAAAGTTGGCACCATGATGCAAAGACGTTTTGAAGACCGGTGGATGGGAACAAATGGTCCTAAAAGTGGCCACCTGCCTCGTTCACCAGACTTGTCGCCTTTAATTTTTTTTTTTTAAGACAACATAAAAAATAACGTTTACGAGAGAAGATATACCAATGTAGCAGAATTAGAAAACAGTATTCGATTAAGTATTAATTCAATTGACGGTAAGAGTATTGCAAATGCTACAGGGGATGTTATAGGCGAACCTTAATGTGCATTCAAGAAAATGGAGGATTTTGAATATTTTATGTAATTTTAGTGTTTTAAATAAATGGTTTATTTAAAAGTCAAGACTATCTTAATTAAATTACAAATTTGTTAATATTTACTTTATCTTAAGGATTTTGATATAAGAGTGTATAAGACTTTTTGTTAAGAATTTATTTCTTTTTCATTTAAATTAAAAATATACAGAGTGTTCCATTTAAAAAATAAGTGTTTTGATCAATATCTCGAAACAGCGATGTTCAATTATTTTTTTGCGCTGTCCACGGTAATCAGCTGTAAAAACTAAGCTTGTTTGCTTATTTAACCAACCTTGTAGCTCCAATAATAACAAAGTTAGCAATGGTGCCGAGTTAATTTGAAACAGGCTGTATATATACGGTCGTCACTTTGTTAGTACTTAAAAATATATATAAGGGGTTTCGACCTTATTAAAAACTATTACGTTTAAAAATGTTTTATTGAAACTATCCAAGCTTTCGTTGTCTATTGGACAACTTCATTAGAGAATCTAAAAGTGCAAGTTGATACAATGAGAAATCATCAGTAGATTACTTACATCTTTGTATAAATCACAATTCTAAAAATCACAGTACATATTAAAAAACAATGGTTTATATCACCAGTAATATAAGTGTAATTTACATAACTTCTACATTACAACAGTCTTTTTGACGATTACCTCGTGCTGGTCAAGATGGAAAAGGATATAATTTTAATCGTCACTTGTTAATAACATTTGCTTGAACAAGCCGGCACTGACAGATTAAATAGAACAGATGGTTAACTGTCAATAAACACAGGTATGTTCCGTATTATAAGTATTGGATGTTATACCTTGATGCGTTCACAACGATGGTTTTGTAAATGTAGTAAGTATGCATAAATGTTACTCAGTTTTTGAGTATTTTGTTTTTTATTAATTTCTGCTTGTTGTTTGTAAATGTGGTATATTTCTAATATAATTCTTTTGTTGTAATGTTGAGATTTGGCAAGGATTTTAGGATTATTCCAATCTATGGAGTGATCTTCATTATTTATATTGTGTTCAGAAAGCGCACAACGGTTTTTATTAGTCCGGATGTCGCTTTTATGGCCTGCCACCCGTTGTTTCAGTAGAGTACTTGTGTGTCCCACATATTTTTGGCTGCAGCTACAATTCAGGTTGATTGGTATAACGGAGGTGTTTTACTTTTCAAATTACTGTATAGTATAGATCGAATTGTTTTATTAAATTTATATGTTACGTGAAAACCTTCTTCTTGAAAAACTTTCCCAATTTTTTTTAGATAGTCCTGTAGGATGTGGAAGGACTATGGTCTTCTTATCAATCGGATTTTGTGATGGTTGATCCATCCTCTGTTGTATAGAATTATCTTGTAATAAATTGTGAATGACATTGCCTGGGTAATCATTCTTTATCATTATATCTTTAAGATGTTTGATGTTTTTTCAGTGGTAATCCGGATGAGAAATTTTCAGTATCCTATTTTTCATTTGTTTGATCAAGTTAAGTTTCATTTTACCATAATGTTCAGAGTCATAGTGAATGTATCTATTGGAAGCTGATGGTTTTTGACACAAATCTAATTTTATAATGTTATTGTGTCTCACTACTAAAGTATCTAAAAAAGGAACGCTGTTGTTGTTTTCTTCTTCTATGGTAAATTGTATATGTTGATGATAGCTCTTCATAATTTGTAGTATTTCTTGACTTCCACCTTCTATACGAACTGCTAATATTAAATCGTCCACATACTTTTTAATAAAGGGCAATTGAAAACTTAATTTTGAACAACAAATATCTAAAAGGTCATCCCTAACATATTGCGCCAAAATCGGACTTAGTTTCGAACCCATCGCACACCCAAACACTTGTAAATAAATTTCTTCATTAAATATGAAGAAATTATTATCAATAATAAATTTAATAATGTTAAAAACCAATTTTTTATGTCCCCTAAAAACCCTTTCAATTAAGTCCCAATTTTTATCTAACACTTTAATAACTAATTCCCCTGAAATGTTCCCAAATAAGTTCACCACGTCTAATGAAATCACTTTATACCCTTCTGGAATTGTAAAATTGTTCATAATTTCAGCAAATTCGAACGAATCTTTAATAAAGTAACGATTGGTTTTGTTATAAGCCCGTTTTAATATATCTTCCATTATGCTTGCAAGGTTGTTAGTAGGACCCTGCACATCTGCCACAATAGGTTTCATAGGGTAACCCTGTTTGTGTATTTTAGGGTTACCATACATTTTTGGGATTTCAGAATTATAACGTCTGGCTTTTTTAGCTTCTTCTTTAGTTAAATGGCCTGATTTTTCTAGAGATATAATATAGTCATTGCTCATTTTTTCAACTGTTCTTGTAGGATCTTGGTTCAATTTGATAAAATTATGTGGATCTTGTAGTAAAATATTCATTTTGTCAATATAATCAGTTTTATCCATAACCACTGTGACATTGCCTTTGTCAGATTGTAGGACTAAAAGGTTTTCATGATTTTTGAAAAACCTTTTTGTATTATAGACCATTTTGTGTAATTCATTCGGAGTATCATGGTGCTTATGAATATGGCTAGTTATTAAAGCAGTAATTTTAGATCTGAATAAATCTTGTTTTTGTTCATCTAGTGTTAGTAGTGTATTTTCAATTTCAGGTAATAAGGTCTTTAAATTAATATCTTTCTTATTAGTACTTATGCTAAATTTTGGTCCTAGAGATAACACAGTCTTAATTTCTGTAGGTAATTCAGTTGTTGAGATATTTTTAAACCATTTTTCTTGAACTACAATAGGTTTCTTCTGGCTTTTTTCTAGATTATTAATTTTTAGTAGATTTTCTTGCTTGGTTTTTTGAAATAAAAATTGAAAAGCTGCTTTCTGTCTTAATTTGTATTCTGTTATGAGATGTTCAGGCAAGTTATTTTGACAGTGTTGTTCAATGAATTTGATCCCATTCGAGAAAAATGTAATTGACTTGTTTGCCTGTGATATCTCTATACCTAGCAGTTTAAGTACTAACCTGTTATTAAATTGTGTTATCGTCCTACGTTGTTCCATACTATTCGATTGGTACAGGTTGTTTACGTTTTTTGGATGCTCTGTAAGTGTGATGGTACCAGGTTTTTCGTTTTGCATTCAAGTAAGAAGATTCTTCGATTAAGTAGTGAAGTCATTTTTCTATTGATGTTTTTCCATCGTATCAATCTTCTTGTTGTATCAGTTCCATATGTATTGGTAATGTAGTTGAAGAAACCCATCTGTAACATAAATGTTCAGGAAGTAACGGTCGTCACTTTGTTAGTACTTAAAAATATATATATAAGAGGTTTCGACCTTATTAAAAACTGTTGTAATGTAGAAGTTATGTAAATTACACTTATATTACTGGTGATATAAACCATTGTTTTTTAATATGTTCTGTGATTTTTAGAATTGTGATTTATACAAAGATGTAAGTAATCTACTGATGATTTCTCATTGTATCAACTTGCACTTTTAGATTCCCTGATGAAGTTGTCCAATAGACAACGAAAGCTTGGATAGTTTTAATAAAACATTTTTAAAGAAACGTAATAGTTTTTAATAAGATCGAAACACCTTATATATATTTTTAAGTATATATATATATATATATATATATATATATATTGCTATGATAGGAGGTTGTTTAAGGGTGTACTTTATAGTAAAGGTCGTTTAGAAATGAGAAATTACCATAGGCAGCAGAAAACTGCACTTATTTAGTGAAGAATTGAGAAATGGAGATAGTTTGTAAATAGTAAGCAGTCAACACCCTGTATATAAAGTATAAATAGTTTTAAGCGACGCAAATAAACATAGGAAGACGCATAGTTAGCGTAGAAACCAGGAACACATTTATTAGGTAAATAGAAGATATTTAATACTCTGTAGATAAAGTTTTAATTAATTTAGATAAGGCAAATAAAGACATTTTTCAGTGGAAGCACGCGTATATTTATAAGTAAACGATAAAGTGTAATTAGACACGCATTCAAAAGAGTTCCAAACAACTAGATTAATACGGAGATAGAAATAGAGCTTCAGGTAGCATAGGTAAATGCGTGCAAATAGCTAACCATTTTTGATAAAAAAGGAGATTAAAAATTGCGTGAATAACATGTAAATATGAAAATTAAAAGTTGAATTGCATCAGTTGTTTATGGAAAAGCAATTAGATCTATCAAAACACAGCATGTTGATAACGAAGACAGCTGCAAGCAGGTTACAATTATTGGGAATCATAGAGAATTACATCAGAAACTGCTTTAAATGTAATTATTTGATTGATTATAAATGGGCGACGAGTTTTAGACCATACCCACTGACGGAGTGGGAACTGAATAATATATTAGCAGGTACAGTGATAACGAGGTCAGTTTGCAACTCAACAAAGGCCGAAGTGCGCCGCTATGAAACAAAGTAATACGTAATAATTTTAAAAATGAAAGATAAAATAAGTGCCAAGATGAAAACTATAATTGCCGATTAAACGTAAGTACATTTTGGTGAATTTATTTTAAACTAAAACATAAAAATAATAGGGCTTCTATGTCCGGGGAAAACAAACGACGATTTCTAAGTCCGGGGAAAATAGAGTAATACAATTTCTAAGTCTGGGGGAAGAATAATACAATTTGAGTAAGGGAAGAAAATAAACCACGATTTTAAGTCTAAAAACAATGATAATAAGAATTCTATTCTAAGTTTGAAGAAATTGATTGATAAGAAGTAATAAGTCTGAAATGAAACGACAATAAATTGGGGTGCATAAATTAATAATGGTAGTCCATAGGGTAATGGCAATAATTTAAATGTAATCCTGAATTGGGGGAAGATAATTTTTATTGAAATGGAAGCGTTGATGTGAAGAAAATAGACCAGGTCAGATTTTTTAGTTATAAGACATTTTATTTTTCTATATATTTTTTATTTTGAATATTGAATTTGCTTAATATAACATGAATGTATAAAAGTCCACAAAAGAAGTTGCATACGTATAAAGTGAGTAATATGATAACAGGTTTAGAACGTTCTACACTTCCTTGATAAAGATAATAGGTTTTTTTTGGTGACTTTGGGTTTTGAGTAAATAGTATATGATGTTTAATAAATGAAATTTACAACATTAACTAATTGAAAAGTGTATTTCAAATAATTGACAAAAGCTGTACATAATATATTGGTTTCATTATATAAAATCGAAATTAACTGAATTTTATAATTCTAAATAAATGCTAGCCGAGGTCATAAGACAAAGTCAATGGGAGTAATTTGTTAATTTAAATAGTTCAAGGAGGAGCTACGAGTTGAATAGGAAATTGATAACAAATAAGGCGGTAACATATCGAATTTTGTTATTGGTTGACAAGGTTGGTTCAAGATAAAATCCAGTTAAGTTTTTGGAGAGAATTTATAGCAACATTAATAAGACGGCCCAACGTCGGAGATAATTACAATCTTGTTTATACATAGAAATATTAATATGGTCGCTCAAATGATGGAGCGCAAATAATTTAGAGTACATAGCAAATAATATAACAGCCCAACGAAGTGGCTCAATAATTCCAGTAGCATAGCATATATATATATATATATATATATATATATATATATATATTACAGTGGCGTAAATGGTAAACGCATGGTTCCGGCATAACCAATATACAGGTTCAAGTCTTGTCCAAGACCTTATATTTTCCATCTTTTAGTTACTACCCGATTTGAAATGATCATTTGGGCTTTGCATAAAAGTCTAAGTAATTATTTCATCTTATTCACTGTGATACTATAGTATTTATCAACTTACCTTGTGTAATTAACTATTTAAAATATTTATATATTTAATACTTGGCTTATAGCCGTAATTTTGAGCGTAGCTTCCTGTCTATAACTGACATAAGTCAAAAACTTGACAATGTCAGATATGATAGACAAAATTGCCAAACGTAATTGAAAGTTAGATTCATGTATAGTCGTGTACACGATTTAAATTTATAAATTTTCCGATTGTGTCATCGGTCTCGGTGGCGTAATTGGTAAACGCATGGTTCCGGCAAAACCAGGATACAGGTTCAAGTTCTGTCCAAGACCTTATATTTTCCATCTTTCAATTACTAGCTCGATTTGAAATGATCATTTGGGCTTTGCATAAAAGTCTAAGTTATTATTTCATCTTATTCACTGTAATACTATAGTATTTATCAACTTACCTTGTGTAATTAACTATCTAAAATATTTATATATTTAATACTTGGCTTATAGCCGTAATTTTGAACATCGCTTCCTGTCTATAACTGACATAAGTCAAAAACTTTGCAATGCCAGATATGGTTGACAAAAATGCCAAACGTAATTGAAAGTTAGGTTGATGTATCGTCGTGTACACGATTTAAATTTGTAAATTTCCCAATTATGTCATCGGCCTCGGTGGCGTAATTGGTAAACGCATGGTTCCGGCAAAACCAGGATACAGGTTCAAGTCCGGTCCAAGACCTTATATTTCCCATCTTTCAATTACTAGCTCGATTTGATATGATCATTTGGGCTTTGCATAAAAGTTTAAGTTATTATTTTACCTTATTCACTGTAATACGATAGTATTTATCAACTTACCTTATGTAATTAACTACCTAAAATATTTATATATTTAATACTTGGCGTATAGCCGTAATTTTGAGCGTCGCTTCCTGTCTATAACTGGCATAAATCAAAAACTTGACAATGTCAGATATGATTGACAAAAATGCCAAACGTAATTGAAAGTTAGGTTGATGTATCGTCGTGTACACGATTTAAATTTGTAAATTTCTCAATTATGTCATCGGTCTCGGTGGCGTAATTGGTAAACGCATGGTTTCGACAAAACCAGGATACAGGTTCAAGTCCTGTCCAAGACCTTATATTTTCCATCTTTCAATTACTAGCTCGATTTGAAATGATCATTTGGGCTTTGCATAAAAGTCTAAGTTATTATTTCATCTTATTCACTGTAATACGATAGTATTTATCAACTTACCTCGTGTAATTAACTATCTAAAATATTTATATATCATTCATCATTTTGTTTTCGACCTTACTTAAGGTCGGTTTGACGCAGCTCTAACTTATTTTCCATTCTGTGCTAATCTAAAAAGCTCTACATACCCTTCACAACCTAAATTTCTAATAATTTGACTAATATAGTTTGGTCTAAGTCTTCCTATATCCTTCTATCTTTTTCCTATCCACCTGGCTCTACATAGATATTAGCAACCTGATGGTTGTTAAAGAACTCTAACATGTTTACATGATTACCATTTATAAGGAAATGAAAATATAACCTGGTTATCCGCTTCAAAATGGAAAAGTGTTAAATTATATGTTATGCTAAGGCTTAAGCACGAATCGCTGCCAACATGCCAGACCGCTAACTAATTGTGAGTTATGTCATGGTGACATTTAGTTACCCGATTTTTATTTTTTTTGTTTAGTTTTCGAACTTACTTAAAGTCGGTTTGACGCAGCTCTAAATTCTTGTCTATTTTGAGCTAGTCCAAAAAGGTCTGCATACCCTTCACAACCTAGATCTCTAATAATTTGACTAATATAGCTTTGTCTAGGCCTTCCTAATCTATTTTTATTTGGTAGTCTATAATCTAAGACTTTACTAAATAGTCCATCATGTCTTAACTGGTGCCCTATCATTCTATCTCTCCTGACCTTTAATTGTTTCCACATACAGGGTTCCTCACCTATCCTTCTATAAACTTCCTCGTTTGTTACTCTATCTGTCCAACTAATCTTTAACATTCTCCTATAACACCAAGTTTCAAAAGCTTCTATCTTTTTCTTATCTACTTCTTTAATTGTCCAAGTCTCACTACCGTATAGTAGAACGCTCCATACGTACGACTTTAAAAACTTTTCTATTATCTAAACTAATACTATTAGCTATTAGTAAGTTTTCTTTTTAAAAACATTTTCTAGCTTGAGCTATTCTAGCTACTATATCCCTTCTGCTACGTCCATCCTTTGTAATTATACTACCTAAATAGCAAAATTCATCTACCTTCTCTAACTCGGTATTATCTATTTTTAATTTTGGTTTAGAACTAGGCTGTAACTCACTTGTCATTGTCTTTGTCTTTACTGAGTTAATTCTCATACTATAGTTACTCTGTAGTATCTCATCTAAAATATTTAAAAACTCTCCTAACTCTTTTCTAGACTCTGCCATAATGGCTATATCATCTGCAAAACGTAACATGTCTACTTTCTGTCCCTGTACACTAATACCTATCTCTTTAATAAGAAATAGAATAGGGATAGAATAGGTGTATATAGAAGAGTAGAAGTAAGTGTTTATAGAAAATAAAGCTAAGTATAAGATAAATATGGGAGATAGTTAGAAATAGGTGTATAGGATGAGAAGGAAAATTAAATGTAGGAAGAAAATAAAATAGGTTAAGTGTAGATATTTCTTATAAGATTAGTAGAGAGTTAGGAATAGAATAAGAATAGGATAGGTATATAGGATTAGGTAGGGGGAAGTGAAGTATAGTTAAGATTAGTTAAAAGTTAGGAATAGGATAGGTATATAGGATGTATATAGGATTAGATGGATAAGTAGGATGAAGTTAGGGATAATTTCAGTTTATAAAATTAGGTGATAGTTTGGAATAGGATAGGGATATAGGATAGGTGTAAAAATTTTTAGGATTGGATATAATTTAGGTAAGTTAGATAGATAAGGGTAGAGAGAGATAGGCAATTTTTTTTGTAAATTTTTTTTGCAGTCTAAATGTTTTATATTTGAATTCGAATAAGTGGGATTATTTGTATTCAAATAGGGGGAAAATACTCATATTTAGACCAGGGTAGAAAATTAATTAACGACATCAAATAATTTTAATCACCGTGTATAAGGAAGCTTTGGGAAAAAGTACGCGTAATTAAAATGCCTAGTGTGAAGATTTAAATCATTCAATTAGAATGTAAAGTTTGTATAGAATTTTATTAGATAATACGCGTTATCAAAACCGTGGAGCATAAAAATTTATTCGTTTCATTAAAAATAAGGGATTTAAATTATTCACTAGACGCTTTCTATAAAAAGAAGCAGAATTAAAATGCTCAACGTGTATTTAATTTAATTGTTCCAAGAAACAAATAGAAATTACGTGCAAAATTTATTTAATTGATTCAATTTTTGGGTAACGGGTGTTAAACGGAGTGTACAGGTAATGATTGATATTTGGTTAGTATTCGCTAAAAATTAAAGGGTAGAAGTCGATGCCATTCATTATTATTTTAATTGGAGTTAATTGAACCATTAGTAATACATAATATGCATAAAACCTTTCAAAAACCCAATAATACCAAATATGAGACGCGTTGCTAGCATACACATCTATCAAGAAGGTTAAAATACGTAGAAGTATTACGATTGAACACCTGCGTATTTTTAAATATCAAAGTTCTAATAAATTTGAATAGATAAACATGAAAATTCTGCGTATTTTGCAAACGGTCGGATAAACCGTAGCTTATATTAACGGGAAGGCTAGATACGGGGTTATTTAACTCGAGTAAGTCACGTCGCGAATCCACGTGGATTGAAATAGCCCATAATAGAGAATATCGATTTGTACCACTCAGATAAAGGTAGAAAGAGATGGATGAAACGCGCAAAGCCGAGACACGGATAATAGAAGCCGTGATTTGAGCACCGTCACTGGGTTTGCGATTGGTGGAAATAAGATGCAGATATGAGAGGTGTAAACGTAACGATTTCTATACAAAATTAATTAGTTGTTCTCGGACGTGTTTGCGAGCCGTGTGAAAATTCTTAGATTTTCAACTGGCGCGAGTGCAAATTTTGTAGAACCGCGTGCCGAGCCGTCGAAAGGGGGAACAGAGAATGCGAAATTCTAAAAACTGGCCGTCGCGGGACAAAACCGACGTGCAGGCGAGCTATTATATAAACCCGGACTTTAAACAGTTTCGCTCTCTTATATTTTCGACTTTGATTCAATACTTTAAACAGTTTGCTCTTATATTTTGTAATTATTGAATACTTTAAAACAGTTTGCTCTTTACGTGCTACGATACAAGTTATTATGCATTAGTGCACTTAGAAAAGAAGATACAAGGTAATAAAGTATAGTTATATTTGCGAGTATTACTGTACCAATTATTCAAATTTGTAACGATAAATGAATAACAAAAGTAGGCAGTTTTGGCTATAGCGTGAAAGAATTGTGAATTTCAGTGCTATTTTTCGGGGGTGTTAATAATCAAATGTTATTCGTAAACGTGATTGGATCCACGAAACAAGATTTAGATATACATAGATGCGTTCCTGAGAAACCCTGAAACTTTTTAAACGAATGGTGTTGTAGATGAATTTTAAAAGGCGACCAGGAATCTGAGGACGGAAACATAACCCAGTTGGAATGGTGAAATTAGCAAGGACGATGTACATTGAAGCCACTAGTGCAGTAACCTTTAGGTAAATTATACAATTTTGTTCGAACTTTGATGTTTTGGTGTGTGTTGGATATCTTTATAATTTATTTGATAAAAAATGGACAGTAGTGAATTTGTATAAACAACAAATTTTGAATTTAAGGTAAAATTTTCTTGTTTAAGTAGAAAGGAGTATTTAGCAGTTTATGTTTTGATTATGATGAAAATTTGGGTCTGTCTTTGAGCTCAATTAGACTAACCTGTTTAATTAACGTAAAGGGGTGGAAGATGCTCCCTTTTATTCAGACTTAGGTCTGCCCATATTGTAACTTAATTAGTATGCATCCTACCAGGACTTTAATTCTGGATGCAAATTAAAACTGATGACAAATTTAAACTTGAAAGTTTATGATACTGAAATTTATGCTGAAATTTAATTTTGAAATTTTAATGTATTATGAATATTGATGTAAATAGATTTAACGTTGATGTTTGTGGTAGGAATGTGTTTGTTTTTTTTATGAATAAGGATGAAAATTATCTAGGGGAGCAGCCGAGGCGGAAAGAGTACAGAGGCGATTATAAGAAGAGATTCAACAGGGCGAGAATCACAGCAAATCTTGGTGCCCAGTTTGAGAGGCTCGAATATTTTTTTTTACTCTGGTGAGGCTTTTTGTATGATACACAGCAATATATATATATATATATATATATATATATATATGTGTATATAATTAGTTTTGGGTTTTAGGTCAGCAGAATTGAAGAGTTCTCTTTTTTATAAACTCAAGCTTTCGGAAATTTATTTTTCCATTTTCAAGAGTACTAAAAGTAAATACAAATGAATTAGTTATGTGAACAAGATTGACTAATAGCTAAAAATTATAATTAACTGATACTTACTACAGTGAGATAAGATACAATTGGACGATCAATAATAATGTACAGTGTATAAGGGTATGGTATAATTAAATTTAAAAATAAAAATAATACTAATTATATCATCAAAAAGGTAAAAAATTTTTGATTATGATGTATACTGTCTTTAAATTTAATTTTTGTAAATAGTTGTTTATATGAGAATTTTTTTGTTTGGGAAAGGTATCTTTATATGTATTAATTAAACGCATTAATTGTAATGACATTTTTTGTAAATATATTACATTTTAAAAATATTTTTATCAATTTATTTAGTTATCTTTATAATTTTTTGTGTGAGTATGGTTGTAACAAAATAATATTATAACTTAATTATTTATTTGTTAATTTTTTATTTTCAAATACATTTTTTTAAATTTAGAAGGTAGGTATATATAGAACTCAAGTCTCCAATGTCGGTTTTTTTATTAAGTGTATTAGAATTTTGATAGATGTAACACATTTCAAGAAATTCGCGTTTTAATTTATTATTTTCTATATGTAAAATTTTTGGACTGTTAAAATCAATTTTGTGGTTGGTGGTATTTACGTGTGTTGATAGAGCAGTTGAATTTGTTTTAGTGCGAATATCACTTTTGTGCTGTGTTAACCGTTGTTTGAGGTTTTGTGAACTTTGCCCAATGTATATATTGGGGCAATTTGAACAATTTACTTGATATATGATGTTCCTTTGGTCTAAAGGAATGGTTTTATCTTTAATTTTAGAAAAAAGATTATTTAGTGTTAGATCGGGTTTTTTTGCAAGTTTTATATTAAAATTTTTAAAAATATTATCTAGTTGGGAAGTTAACTTATCAAAATATGGAAATACCTTGTAACTAGGAATTGTACTGGTTGTAGTATCAGTAGAATTTTTGTAATTTATTTTATTAGTGTGGTTAAATATCAATCTTTTATTAGAGGAGCAGGATAACTGTTATCTTTTAGAATATTATATAATTTGTTTAAATTTTTTTGATATAAAGAAGGATGGCTTATGTTTTTTATTCTGTTTTTTAATCCTAAAATAAAATTAATTTTCATACTCAGTGGGTGATATGAATGATAATTAAGGTATCTGTTTGAAGTGGTAGGTTTCTGATACCAGTCTAAAATAATTTTGTTAGTTTTATCTCTAATTAATAATGTATCTAAAAAAGGAACCGAATAATGTTTTTCTTTTTCTATTGTAAAATATCAAAACAACATTTTATACAAATAATAGAATTTATTTTTGATAGTAGCTACTTTTGTTTTAATAACTCTTACTACCTACAAAGAGATGGTTGTCCTATGGGTTCTAACCTAAGTCCCATAATTGCACAAATTATTATGGATGACTTAATACAAGAAATAATTCCCAAACTACCATACAGATTACCGTTTTTGAAAAAATTTATGGATGATATTATTACAGCTGTACCTTTTGATAAAATTGATACAACTTTAGAAATATTTAATAATTACAACAGTAAAATTCAATTTACAATAGAAAAAGAAAAACATTATTCGGTTCCTTTTTTAGATACATTATTAATTAGAGATAAAACTAACAAAATTATTTTAGACTGGTATCAGAAACCTACCACTTCAAACAGATACCTTAATTATCATTCATATCACCCACTGAGTATGAAAATTAATTTTATTTTAGGATTAAAAACAGAATAAAAACATAAGCCATCCTTCTTTATATCAAAAAATTTAAACAAATTATATAATATTCTAAAAGATAACAGTTATCCTGCTCCTCTAATAAAAGATTGATATTTAACCACACTAATAAAATAAATTACAAAATTCTACTGATACTACAACCAGTACAATTCCTAGTTACAAGGTATTTCCATATTTTGATAAGTTAACTTCCCAACTAGATAATATTTTTAAAATTTTAATATAAAACTTGCAAAAACCCGATCTAACACTAAATAATCTTTTTTCTAAAATTAAAGATAAAACCATTCCTTTAGACCAAAGGAACATCATATATCAAGTAAATTGTTCAAATTGCCCCAATATATACATTGGGCAAAGTTCACAAAACCTCAAACAACGGTTAACACAGCACAAAAGTGATATACGCACTAAACCAAATTCAACTGCTCTATCAACACACGTAAATACCACCAACCACAAAATTGATTTTAACAGTCCAAAAATTTTACATATAGAAAATAATAAGTTAAAACGCGAATTTCTTGAAATGTGTTACATCTATCAAAATTCTAATACACTTAATAAAAAAACCGACATTGGAGACTTGAGTTCTATATATACCTACCTTCTAAATTTAAAAAAATGTATTTGAAAATAAAAAATTAACAAATAAATAATTAAGTTATAATATTATTTTGCTTACAACCATACTCACACAAAAATTATAAAGATAACTAAATAAATTGATAAAATATTTTAAAATGTAATATATTTACAAAAATGTCATTACAATTAATGCGTTTAATTAATACATATAAAGATACCTTTCCCAAACAAAAAATTCTCATATAAACAACTATTTACAAAATTAAATTTAAAGACAGTATACATCATAATCAAAAATTTTTACCTTTTGATGATATAATTAGTATTATTTTTATTTTAAATTTAATTATACCATACCCTTATACACTGTACATTATTATTGATCGTCCAATTGTATCTTATCTCACTTTAGTAAGTATCAGTTAATTATAATTTTTAGCTATTAGTCAATCTTGTTCACATAACTAATTCATTTGTATTTACTTTTAGTACTCTTAAAAATGGAAAAATAAATTTCCGAAAGCTTGAGTTTATAAAAAAGAGAACTCTTCAATTCTGCTGACCTAAAACCCAAAACTAATTATATACACTTAGATAGCAAGGTCGTTACCAATTTTAGTATATATATATATATATATATATATATATATATAAAAATATATATATTTAAAAAATATATATATTTAAAAAATATATATATATATATATTGAATTAAGTAACAATGAAATATATATATAATTTTGCATTGGACTACCGTCCGATAGAGGCGCTGTTCTTATTCTGAACGCGTGCGTCTATTAGAGATCGCACGTTTTCAGAGTTAAGCACCCTCGCTCTGGTCAGTACTTGGGTGGGTGGACACTGTATTTTTTAGGAGCGTACATATACATATAGCAGTTGCAGGACCGTATATATATATATATATATATATATATATATATATATATATATATTGTAAAAATATATATATTTGAAAAAAATATATATTACAAAATATTTTATATATATATTAGAAAAAATATACATATTTCAGTTTTTATTATAGACACAAACGGCGCCTCATAACTGTGGGCCATGCCACCATAGTTTGTTAACTATTAATTGAGAGGGCAACATGCCTCGCGACAAACTGTCGCTAGGATTTTCTATTCCAGAAATATGATAAAAATGACGAGGATGTAAATTTTCATGACATTGTGCTATGCGGTTACTCACAAATATTGACCATTTATGCGGTGAAGAATGGATCCACGATAATGCTATAGTGGAGTCCGAAAATGCGTAAATACCTGTAATAGGTATTTGATCAATATAAGTAGCATAAACTCTTTTAATAAGATTAGACATTAAAACAATTGCGCATTATTTTAACCGGTGATACCTTTGATTTTGAACAAAGCAATCGAATTTTAATATTTCCGAGAGAATCCGTAGTATGCATGTAAATAACACAACCATAGGCGTTTAAACTAGCGTCAAAGAATGCAACGAGATTCACAACAGAATTTTTTAGAACACGAACATGGCGTGGAATATTTAATTGTGAAAGTAAATGAACTTCTTGGCGTAATAAATTAAAGCGTTGGACAATCACGTCTGGAGGGATATCATCCCAATTAATTTTAATGTTCCACAATTCTTTAATAAGCAATTTCGCATATAAAATTGTAGGCGAAATTAAACCAAGTACATCAAATAAGCGGGCGATAAAAGACAAAATTGTACGTTTCGTACATTTACTCTCAGTATCAGAAAAATCGTCAGAAAAACTTACGGAAGCGCGGTGGGAATCTGGAAGGCTAACCAATAACTCGGGTGAATTTGAAACCCATTTAATTAAATCAAAACCTCCGGACTTAAATAAAGTAATAAGTTTCTGAGCCAGTTTAATAGCGGTTTCATAATCAAGTGCAGAGCAAACCAGATCGTCCATGTACAGTTTAGACGTAGCTATTTGTACTGCATTTGGGAAACGTTTAGCTTCAGCAGAAGCTTATTGGTGAATGGTGCGCATAACTATGTATGGGCTAGATTTTAACCCGAAAGGGCGACGATTAAATTGAAAAGTTCGTATTTTTTTTTCCGCTTGTGAAACGGAATAAAAATTTTAAATATTTGCGGTGAAAATTTGGTACAATTATCTGCAAGTACATCTGACCTATGTCCGCTGTTAAAGCTATTGGGAATAAGCGAAAATTCAACAGAAGCAAAAACAAATCCGCCTGCAAATTAGGCCCACTATAAAGGATATCATTTAACGAATAGCCAGTATGAGTTTGACTACTGGCGTCAAGAACTACACGTACTTTTGTGGTAGACTTGTCCGAGCGCATAACAGGATGATTTGGTATATAATAACCATCGTGTGTACCATTAGAAGTTTGTACTTCTGATACATAAGCCCTTAGTTAGATATTCACTAATTATCTGATTATAACCAGTCTTGTTTGAGCTTACGTTCTAAGGATAAAAATCGATGATATGCGACAGTATAGGAACTGTCTAAAGCGGAGGGATCTTTACAAAATGGAAGGGCAACAGAGTAGCGGCCCGTCGCGTCTCTTTCGACCGATGAAGTGTATAGATTTTCAAATAGCGTTTCCTCGGGACTAAGGAAACGTTTAACGTAAACTTCCTCTAATTCTCAAAATTTATGCAAAGAAGCTTCAATATTATTTAAAGTTAATGCGGTAAAAGAAGCGTAAGAATGGTCGGCATTGACACTGCGAGAGGGAATATCTCCCATGAAAACATAACCAAATACGGTTTGTACAGCGGGCGGTGTAGCGGGACCACAATCAATGCGGTTACCTAAGTAGATATATGGAAATAATTGTGCCCCAATTACTACCTCTATGCCTCCAGGAATATTCCATGAAAGGTCTGCAAGCGGAACATTGTTAAGAAATTGCATATTACAGTTACCAATAAAATATGCTGGCAATTTATCTGTAATAGTGTCAACTACTAGTACTTGTATATAATATTTGTGATTATACACACGTGTTTCAATATTAAGATAAGCGTATCCTCGTATTGGTCTTTGAGTTGAACCAATACCTTTTATGAATGAATTGTTAAGGGGTTCTATAGACAAGTTGAGTAATTTACAACCCACTACAGTTATTAAATTGTTTTGTGAACCGTTATCCAGCAAACAACGAAAAATTTTGCGTTTGCCGTCAAAACCAGTTGCATATATTTGTGCGGTGGCTAATAATATTATAGGATTAGACCTTGATTCAGAATTAAATGCTACGGTAATAGCAGGTTGTACCTGAGAACTTGTACCGGGTGAGATTGCGGAATTTGAAATATTATTATTATTCTTGGCAAGAGAACTTACGGGCGTTCCTTGTGATAAATCACGAGTATTAGAATGGACATTTTTGTCCGATTTCTTCTTAAAACAAAGTAAACTATGATGCCTATTTTGACAATAATTACAAGAATGCCTTGAATTACACGAAGAAAGAGTGTGAGTTACGCTTAAACAATTAACGCGTCCATTTTTTGATTTAATAATTTCAAATCTGTCTTGCGGTGAATTCATATTTTTAAACTGCGGATATTGGTATATTTTAAAATGATTATCTTTTATACACAATATGCACAAAGGCGAACTGGAAACAAATGCTTTAGTCTTAAACGCGGGTGGTTGCGGTTTATGATTATAGTTATAAGACTTCGTATTATCATTTGAGCGTTCTAAAATTTTAACTTGATCTTGAATAAAACTTATCAGCGTTTTATAAGAGGGAATTTCCGTATTTCGAATGAACAATTCAAACGCTTGTGCGGTGTCTGCATCTAGTTTCTTTAAACCCCAATGCAAAAATATAAAATCTTGCAAGTCGGTAATTCCCACCTGTAACAGCGCTGCAATAGACGCAGAATATTTTTCAATAAATGTATTTAAATTGTTAGCGGATCGCGGACAATTTTTTAATTCAAAAATATTATTTAAATAGTGTGCACCTAGCGTACGTTTATCCTGGTACTTTTTTACCAAGCTATCCCACAATATACTGTAAGTTTCAGCACAGGAAACTATACCTGCAGTTATCTACAGGGCGGAATCTTTTAATTTACCCATAAGCTATTGTACCCGCTGGCCATCAGTAAGTTGAGGGTTTAGGTGAATATTAGTCTTAAAAAACTGGTAAAATACATCCCATTGTAAGATTTCACCGTTATAATACGGGATTTATATAGGCGGTAAAGGAATCGAAATTTTAAGGGTAGCACTAGTAGTCCCTTGATGCGGTAGTTTAAATGGAATTATATTATTACGCGCGCGCTTGATTCTACTATACATTTCCTCAAATGCATTTAAACTTTGATAATCAGGTTGAAATTCCAGTTTCAATAATAATTGGTATTTATTTATCTTATCCACAATAGATTCAAACCTTGACCTTAATTCATCTATCGGTTCGGTATCTGCCATAAAATTTTCATTAGCTCGCGACTCAAATAAAGAAATATTTTTTGAACAATCATATAATGCTGTAAGCCGCTAAAATATACTCTCCTTCTTCTTGTGTAACATTTTTAGCTTATCTTCCATTTTTAATAATATAGGAAAAGAGAGTTCAAAATTTAACTGCAAGCACTAGTAAACTAATTTTTCTTTTTTGCTGGGATATTCGAGCTCTAAGGACCAATTTAATGGAGAGGCGTAACTTCCTCCACGTAATTAATTAAGTAAGCAGGTGGATTAAACAATTTAGTTTAAAGAAATTATCAGGATACAATATTGCGGGACTAAATTGGGAAGCGATAAAGCGGTTGTAATCTGGTTGTCTTGTACAAGTTACAGTATAAATGTTTAATGTTAATTAAGTGCAGAAATTCATATAAACAAAAGTCAAAAACTCACCAGAATTTCTTGGCTTTCGGTGCTATAGGTGATTTCGGCACGCACAATCCACGGTTAACACACAGTTGCGGTTTATATTATATTTTTAAGCGGTAAAACAAAAGTTTTGGCACTTCTTGAGTACTCTGCGGTCACACACGAACCACGTTTTATATAATAATGCCCTCTTGCGGAGCAGGTGTTCGTTTCAAGATAAATTTGGTTCTATTTATCGCGCACTATCATTGTTTATTTTGAATACACAACGATACTTTTGACGCGAACTAAGGCACTTATAAATTAACTATAAGTCGCCGAACCAGGGGGGATTCACCTAAATACAAAAAAATATATAAGTAAAGCACAAAAAAAATAAAGCACATCGTCCACGATTATCTATTAACAACTAAAAATAAATAAAAACAAAAAAAAAATTCTGGATTCGCATCGAAAAATAAAAGTATTAATTTTAGTGTAAAGGACAAATTTGATAGTGGATCCACGAAGTACGCATTTCGCGGCTAACATGCAATAAAATTCATTGAAACAAAAAGAAAGATTGTTTCGATTTTCTCAATAGCAATAGCAAGTGTTAAATGTAGATTTTCCAATAGTACGGGTGTTAAATTTAAGATTTAAATGTAAATTTACTCCGTGGCAAATATCTTAAAATTAAAAATAGCGAATGTTGATTTTCTCAATAGTACAGGTGTTAAATTTAAACCTTAAATACAGGACAGGTTGTTGTAAGAACTAACGAAGTATAACCAGAAGCACCTGCGCAGCCAGCTGTTCAACAATTATGGTGAACTGGTTTCACACCATCAACCGTTGATAAATAAAAATTCTTGACATGTATAAAAGAAAACAAGGCACATACCTCTATGCGTCAGGATACTTATCTGGCCAACCGTGGTGGTTGAGTTAACACAGCGACGTAAAGGCCATCGTAACTACAGTAGTTTTGAAAAGTCTGGGTATTCTAATACGTGGTGATTCGTTAATATATTTTTAATTTTGTGTACGGCTTTAATGAATTCCGGGGTGTGTTCAATTTCGTTTCCCTTTTTTAAACAATTTGTCAAGGGCTTGGTTATCTGAGCGTAACCTTTAATGAAAATGCGGTAATAACCACTAAGTCCTAGAAATCCTTTAGTTTCTTTGGTTGGCTTTGGTAAGAGGTAATTTAGAACTGCATTTGTTTTATCGGGATTTGGCATTACTCCTTGGGGTGTTATTATATGTCCTAAAAATGATACTTTTTTTTTGTAAAAATTCACTTTTGTCTAAATGTGCTTTAAAATGTGCTTGTCCTAGTCTTTCAAATACTTCTTTCAGTCTTTCTATGTCTTCTACTAATGATGTGGAATAAACTATGTTGTCGTCTAGGTACACAAGGCATTTTTCGTTGTGTATTCCTCGTAATATATTGTCCACGACTCTGAAAAGTAGCGGATGCGTTCTTTAATCCAAATGAAATTCGTTTGTATTCGTAATGTCCTCTATGTGTACTGAAGCCTGTTTTCGATATATTCTTTTCTTCCATTTCTACTTGATGGTATCCTGATGCTAGGTCTAATATTGAAAAATATTGGCATTTGCTTAATTTGTCTAAAATTTCGGTTATATTTGGTAGTGGATATTTGTCATCTTCCGTTTTTTTATTTAACTTTCTGTAGTCTATTACCATTCTGTACTTTCTCTTTCCGGTTGCGTCTAGCTTCTTAGGTACTATTAACACGGGGCTGCTCCATGGTGAGTTGGAGTGCTGGAATATGTCTTGTTCTAATAAGTCTGCTATTTGTCTGTCAGCTTTTTCTTGGCTTGCATGAGGTAGTCTATATGCTTTTGTAAAGATTGGCTTGTTGTCTGTTAGATCGATATTATGTTTAACTGTGTTGGTGAATTTTAGGGGTATTCCTTCACAGTGGAATATGTCGCTGTATTCAAAACACAAGTTTTTAATTGCTCTTTGCTCTTCTCGATTGATGTCGGTATTAAAGCGAATGTTACTTAAATTTTCACTTAACATTTTGTCGTGTTCTACGGGGTTGTAATCGTTTTCTAAATTTTCGTCTATTTCCATTTCGTTAAAACTTAATTCTTCTATGCTAATTGGGTCTGTTAATGATAATTCTACGGGATAGTCAATTGAATTTAATATCGTAGTAGTGGCACAATTATCTTTTATTTGTACTAAGGCAGTTGGGGTCTCTAATCCTTGTTGAAATGTTATATGATTTATTATTCCTACTTTGTTGTTAGAATTTACTGGGATTTTTATTTTTCTTTCTGTTCGGGGTTCTATCGTGTTTTTTTGTTCGATTTGAATGTTTTGAAATTTAATGGGGATCTTTCCGTATTACGTCCTTAATAAACGGTTTTGTATGTCAATGTTGGCTCCTAATTTTCTTAGAAGGTCCATTCCGATTAATCCGTCATATTTGTCGTTGAATTCGAAAATACAAAATTTATGTTTCATTTTTACATTAAATGTTCTCCGTAAAGGTGTATTAGCTACGAATTGGTGTAATGTTGTTTGATGGGATGTTTTAATTTTAAATGGTTCTCTTTCTACATAATCTAAATAATGTTTCTTCACGGTTCTGGGGCTAATTAATGTTTTCGAGGATCCGGTATCGATTAATAGTTTAAATTCGGCGTGGGATATTTTTATGTATGGTAGTACTAAGTGATTTATGTTCTTTAAGTTTATTAAGTTTGGTCGTTTATGAATCGGTCTATCTGAAAATTTGAGCACGTATTTTCTTCGTCGTCCTCTTCGTAAGTTTTATATGGTTCGTCGCGTTCATAAGCTTCTAAATGGTTTGATTCATCGTTCGTACTGGGCTGAATGTAATTATTCTGGTCATTGTCAAATTTTCCGATGTAAAATTGCGTTTCTGATGAGGGTTTGGTCGTGTGTGCGTTATTTTTGTATTTTGTCTGATGTTACCAGATGAGGTATCCATTGGTGCTGGTTTATAATAATTATTAGAGTTTGTTACGTTTTTTTTTGTGGCAGCCACGTTGGGCGCCAAAGTTATGTTACGTTGGCTCGCAGCCGCGCGTAACAAAAAGAAAATCAAAGAAAAAATGACCGGGCTCAATCGGAGAGTAGGGGGGTTTGTAGAAAGCAGACCAACATTGCGTAACAAAAAGAAAATCAAAGAAGAAATGACCGGGCTCAATCGGAGATTAGGGGGGGTTGTAGAAAGCAGACCAACATACCATGTACGCGGCTGTAAGGAGTTAGTGATAATACCTGCAAGAAAAATAGTCAAGCAAACCTGAAAAAAAAGAAAAAGCATAGCAGCAATGATAAGTCTAAATTATTCAGTACTTTGTAGAATGTAAAAAAAAACTGTTTGGATAATCTATATAATATAACAACGGTAAAAGCAATACAAAAAATTTTTAGTACAAAGTGAGGTAATATTGGGGAGTAGCAGAAACGTTTCCTCACACACCAATTAAACATAAATCAGACAAAATGTTTAAAAAAATAAATAGGTAAGACACAATTGATATGAGTACTTCAGTAAATAAATAGGTAAGACACAATTGGTATGAGTAATTTAATAGTATTGATTTTTCTTTCTTTCTTTTTTTTTCTATGTTTTAAATTAGCATGCAAGTCTATTGTAAAAGGTATCAGAACGACAAAGATATGGTAAAGCAACGGATAGATATTTAAAGTAATAACCAGTAGGAAATAGTTCAACTTACAAAAGTCCTTCAGCAACGCTTCCTTGCAACGGAAGTGTGAGATTCAACGATGTCCTGCACTAACGAAGCACTTTACCCTTGACTGTGAGAGTGTTGATGGAACTTATCACACGTTACACTAATCACACCTACGTATTTCACTGGTGTTAGCAGCAGACATTATCACGCGTCGGAACTATGTAGCCTTGATAAATTTTTTGGTAATTCTATTTCCTAAGACAACAATTTCAAAATATTCTGAAGCGCTAGTTTAATTTCAACTGGGACCAAAGGTATATTATTTTCATAAACCTCCAAAAAAGCAGTGAGAAATTTTAACCAATACCTTGGTAAGCCGGTAATCTGTTATATTTCACAAATAACGAAATTTGCGCAAGCAATGATCTATTTTAGATTCTTTGTTGTTAGAAAATTCAGAAACTACAGTATCCACTGTATTTAAATAATCCAAAGTATGCACTAATCTGATCAAACAAAGGGACACTAGACTAGATCGCACACACATTAATCCTAAAGAAAGAATCGGTCAGTTTAGCAAGTTCTACGACTCCTATTTCACAAGACAAACAACTAAAACCACAAATTAGTAAAATACGCGTATCACTGAAGTAAGTCCGTTAAATGTTCCTTAAAGCATTTGTCTCACAAGAAAAACAACTAAAAACAATTAGTAGGCACGCGTAAGCAATAAAACCGTCCGTCAAAATGTTCCGTAAAACACACGACAAGTTCTATCACTTTTATTTACAACAGAAAAGCAACAAAAAACAATTAGTAGAATAACGCGCATCGCTAAAACACGTCCGTCAATCAAACACGTTACATGTAAAAGCATACTTCCTTCAAAAGTAATCAGAACTACACTTTATACAGTTAAAATACAACGTTTATTTCACAAGAAAAACAATTAAAATCGTGCTTGTTCATTAACAATTTAAAAATTGTTACCGCGTTAATTCTCACTATTGTCAAAGTAAAGAAGAAGCGTTATTACAACTCCTTATCGCCTCTTATCTAGACTTGTATATCCACATAAGCAACAAAATTTATATTTACGGCAAGACAAGAACTATGCAATCTATAATTATAATACGATGCATTCGCCTAAGGAGTTAATAAATATTAAATATAGCAATAGTAGTTACAGAAAGGTATTTGTGCATTAAGTATAGCGTAAAATGTTATCTTACACAAATGCCCGTTACAAGTTGTTATTATTATTATTTCTTGGTGTATTTTTAATAAGGTTCGCGCTGAATGCTGGTCTTTGTTGATTTGCGTTTTGGTTGAATCTTAGTTGAAATGCGGGTTTTGTAAAATTTGAGTTTAATGTTGGTTTTGAAAAATGTTCATATCGATTATTAAAATTTGTATTGTTAAAATTTGCGTTATTAATTCGCGGTTGATTTGTTTGTGCGTTAAAGGGTGTGAATTGTTGTTGAGTGGTGGTTTGTCTTACGGCTTGTATAGTTTTTATTGGTGAGTAACTTTTATTCGCGTTGGGGTTGTATAGTCTGTTGCCGTAATACATTACGTTTTCTTTTTCTATTACCAGGTTTATGGCTTCTTTTAAGTTTTGGGGACGTTGAAATTGAATCTTATCTGATGGTCGTTCTGGTAAAGCGTTTATATATGTGTCCAGTGCCATTTTATCATACATTTTTATTTTTAGATGTTGAATATTTTGATCGGGTTCTTAGATTTTTAATTTCGTTAGAATTAGACTTCTCACGTCTTGACATTTCATTCCGAATTGATACGGAAATTGGTTGTTTTCTAGTCTGAGGTTTATTAGGTCTTGTACAAGGCATTTTATGTTACGTTGGTCGCCAAAATATGCAATTAGTATGCATTTAAAGTTCTGTCATTTATCTAGGTCAACCCTACAGACAATTAAATTTACTTATTATCAGGCGTAAGAGTAATAAATTTTTTTCGTTATCTCCGGGTTTGTAGAAGGTTTTCAAAAACACTTCGTATGCTCCAATGAAATTCACGAGATGAGCTTGTTCGCTATTAAAAATTTGAGTTGTTTCTAGCTAAAGTTCCATATCTGCACTTATTTTGGTTAAGAGTTGCTTTCGCTTTTGAGTAATTTCAAATTCTGTAAAAATTGAGATTTATTTCGCTATTTGTATCATTACTTTTGGTTGGATTCGTTAATTTTTTATTCTGATTGCGTCGGGTTATTTATAGAATCGTAATTGCTCTTATTTGTACTTGGTTACAGGGTGCGGTAATTAATTTGAGAGATTTATACTCGATTATATTGGGTTAATTGCTGTAGCCTTAAATTCGTTTGTTTTTATCCCCGGACGTTAATTTGTTATAAATTCTACTTGAAATTTGCTTCTGAAAGATTTTGATATGAATAAATAATTTCTCGCAGTACCTACTTCGCTATGTATGTTTGGTGACATGTATGACTTTATCTTTGTTTAGTTCTGCTTATTTTATTCGTTCTATCGTAATTATATCTTATCCGTAGGTATTAGTTGAATTGCATAAATGTATAACTCGTCTGTCTCGTCACCTTGGGTTCTAAATATAAGGTTTGCAGGTTTTCAGTTAATTACTTTGTTACACTTTATCTTTGTAATTTAATCACAAAGTTATGTCTACTTGAAGATGTAGTTTAGTCTGATAATTTTAAATAAATTGCGCAATGCTTTTGCTTAATATGCGATTATACTTATTGGAGTTATTAATACTTTTTTGAAGGTGTTGTATTCAGTTGGTATGGAAATTAAATAATTCGCTTCTTCACTTCGTTAATTACTGCATGAATGTTGCGTCTGATAATTATTTTTAGATATCTCTGTATAAAAAATATTCAATTATGCAACTTCACTATTTAATAGTAACGCTTTATCAGCTTTTTTATAAACTTTATTTAATTCGACTGCACTAATTCACTTGGAAGTAAACTAACTGTATCACAGATAGTATAAAAGAGACCCAGACCCCTCTCTGTTACTGATTATATAATGCAAACTGTCCCTCCTTGTTTATAAAATAGCACGTACACTTGTTTAACCGATACTTTATTTTCCTCGAAAATCACCAACGACCGTCGATTTCTTGTCATTTTTAATAACCCCACTCAACAGTACGTGGTAAACCACTTAAAGCCGTCAACTGTCGTTTTAAATTCTCCGGATTAGCCTCTACTCCTCGCTTAATACACGCCTTCAACTTCAAGCAAACATCATTTACCTTTCTTGTACATATCGCTATCGCACACATATGCCTCTTCCACATAAAAATTTAGCCATTCTCATTTAATTTTAACCAATCTTCTCGCTTAGCTCTATTCCCACCTTTTTGAGCGACGCGTGCGTGCTTACAACAATCTTTAAAATTATCGATTTTTGATTTCCTTTTTCTGGATATACTTTATGTTTCTCTCTTGTACTCATAGCCTTTTATTCAATTTTGGTCTTTTCATTGCTTCTTCCGACTCTATATCTAAGATTAAAAATCAATATTTTAACTAACGTATACTGTGTTTACACTAATTCTGTGTGGTTTTGTTTACGTGTTTCGCTGGTTTAATTCCAACGGTTGTTCGTTTCAATAAGTTGATATATCTGTTTGTAGCAATTCTACTAAGAAATATATCTTCTCCCTGTTATTTGAAACGTGTTGGTTTTTACGTACGTATGATTAACACTTACTATTCTACTTTAAATTAGATATAAATACTCCAATATCCGTTAAAATTAAATTTAAAAGTAATACTTACAGAATCCACAAAAACGCTCTTCTTAATAAAATATCTTTTTATTTCAAATTGATGTCAAATCAGCATACAAAATTTTTCATATTTAAATCTTTATTTTAAACAGCAATTACCAAAATACATTTCTGATTATATCTTCCCTTTGATTTTTAATAAAAATTTTAATAAAGCGTTTTCTTAAAGAATTTTTCTTTTTGTAATTAATAAATTCCATTTTTATTATAATTTGCATTTAAAAACATCACTTTTAAAATAACATTTCACAATCGTCTTTACAAATCGAATCTACCTATCGAATAAGTGCCTCCCGTTTTTAATAAACGCTTCCTTATATACAAGTTATTTATTTTCTAAAATGATACTAGATAATATGGAATATAATGATGCAAGCGTTCTGAGAAATATTCATTAGCGTCTGAAATCGCGCCTTTTTATTACCTTGCTATCTGGTCCCAGTTATCCGTGACGCGCGTTATTCGTCCTGCTTCTACATATACTATTATTGTGGCACATCGTTTTCCTCCATCGGTGAATGCAAAAACCATATATAATTTTTATCAGTTATTCCAGGAATTTTTCAGGTTTTTTCGTGTTCTGGCCGCTTCTAGAAACAAACTATTATTTATTAATTAGCTTATTTACGTAGTTCTAAATACCGATAGCTCACACTTTTTTTTTATAAAATTCTTTATTTAAAATAAATTTCTGTAATCCACTAGGTAATTAATTTAAACTGTAATTGCTTTTTAATGCAAAAGAAGTTGCATTTTAGAGAAAATATTTGCTTTTAACATTAAAACGTGTTTTTAATACCCTTATTAAGGTTAGCATTAAAGTTTGCTTTAACAAGATTGTAGTTTTTTATATTAAGTGCATAATACTAGTAATATTCTTCGCTATTTACAATAAATTAAAGAATTTTTATCAGAAATGTATTAATAATTAATAAGTAAGAATGAGTGGCTTTGTATTTATCTTAAAACGATCGATTTCCATTCGCATTTAATGCGTTTTACGGTATCTTAATTATTTATACATATACAACCTACGTTACTTGCTATATATTTAAAATACGCTTATATCATACAGGGCAATTTTTTATACATGCGCAATTTGCGTTTTTGTTTGTACATCGATGGATAAAAGTACGTTTGTATTATACACGTCGTAATAATGAATTTGTAAAAATTTCCATTTTTTCGGAATTTTATTATATTTTAGTGAGATTTATTTGTAGAATTTGGGTTGCAGTGACGTCTCATGACCCCTAATCACGACAATATATATATATATATATATATATATATATATATATATATATGTGCCTTGGTTGCAGAGATATTCGATGACTACAAGGTCCGGCGGCTCCGTGGCGTAGTGGTATGTGTGTGACTACTACGCCCAAGGTCCCGGGTTCAAATCCCGACACGGTCCGCTTGAAAAATGTTAGGCGAGCATTTTTCACAAAAATACACCCTCGTTCGGATGAGAGGTAAAATGGAGGTCCCGTGTGTGAGTGTTGTCACGCACGTTAAAGATCCCTACCTTGCTTGGAACAGCAAGGGTTCGGCAAAATTCAAAATTTTACAGGTAAAAAAAACTCGTTTCCTGGCCAATGTAGTACCTTCGGGTGGAGAATTGGAAAAAAAAAAAGAAAAAAAAATCAAATGTAATGACTACAAGGTCCGCGCACTATTTAAAGACTCCACCCACCTATATTTCCTATTGGTTATTCTAGCGTGTTTGTTGATCAAGGCGTTGCACCTTACGCTATCACTGCAGGACTCGGGTATTGCTCCAAATTTCCTGTCCAGACTCTTGGTAAAGCGCTTATTTCTCACGTAGGCGTTCTATATTATATATCATATTTCTCAGAAAATCCAAACTTTTATTAGATTTTGTCACGTCGTCTTATTTGTATATGCTATAGTTCAAATTTTATCACTTCACAAACCGTCTGTTATTTATTGTTTATAACTCCAAATATGTTGGATTTTATGATAATACAATGACTTTGGTCGAGTATTAACATTTCTATAATGACGAATTTGAATACGTTTACTTATTTATGGGTTAATATTTTGAATAATGTTATTATATAGCTAAGATGCCACATTGTTTACCTTTACCAATTGCATGTTTATTTTGATGAAACTCGTTGAGTTGAAAACATAATTTTTGCTTGTTTCTTTTTAGTTCTAGACTTGTATATTTAATTTAAAACGTATTATACGACATACGCGTTATTATTCTTGCTAAATATGATCTGGTTATTAAAGAATGAGTTCTCCTTTTATGAATCAAGTTAGTTATGGTTTATATACAGTGTGCTCGCTATTGACTTTATGTAAAATTGTCGATTTACACAAATTTAATGATGAAATTGTATGGTTTTCTAAAGGATAATAATATTTACATGTATCTTACTACCCTCTACCTTCTTATCACAGCAATATATAGCTATACATATATATATATATATATATATATATATATATATATATATATTGCCGTGGAAGCTAGGACAGTGTCTGGATTCTTTATTAAAATTGGCTTCTGCTTCTAACAATCATTCTAGCCACACGAATTAGGCGTCATAAAATTGCCGTGGAACATCAATACGGTCTCTGGATTCTGTATTACAATTCGTGCCCCACCTGATGTCAACATAACATTTTCAAAAGAAAATAACAAAAAAATTCCGTACCCTTTTAATAAGGCCGCCTTTGAATTTCTTTTGCTTCCCTGGCTAGCTCAGCAATCGGCCTCTTCTTAAATACCTAATCTTACATACATACCTATTTCCCACTCACGCACCATTAAATAAAATTACCAAAATAATACGACAATCATACAACCTTTTATTTACACTTATTAACAGATAAAATATATATACACATGTTTCCAACAGTTAGCTACAATAATTATCAGCTCAATATTGTATGTTTCAAAGTCCTTGATTTTCAAAATGATTTTCAACAAATTTTATTTAATATGAGTATATGGACCCCACATGTAACCCTAAATTGACTTCACGTTGGAGTATTGTGAGCTCATTATAACCCAGTTTTGTTTGTATTTAAAACCTTGCATTAATTAAAACAAATTTACAGATCCGTTTACCCTTTACAAGTCAATTTATATCCTGAATAAAATTTTGATATATTCTAAATACACCCCCTTTTCAATATTCAGCATCAGTAAATTGTCCAGTACATGTATTTTTTAAAATAAGTTTCTAAAACCATAAATATGCCACCAAAAGTCAACCACACAACACAAAAATTCCACAAATGTTTATAAAACAACAGAAATTTCAAATAAATTACCTGGAGAATTCTTCAGTCTTCATTCCTGTCGAAGATGATTACCAGAAAACCTCGGCATTGTTTTCATTTACTGTGCTGCTCAGCGGATCCACAGGCCTCTACTATCTGATATCTCTGCAAGCTATGCGCTTCGTCTCACAGTACCATTCCATATATCATGCATACATTTAATAATTTTTGTTGTAGTAGCCGGACCTTCTTAATTTAATACGCACTACTCGTACTTCACGTTAATAATTAGAGGTCCGCTACTACTGTTTTATACTTTAAATTACTGTATTAACAATAACATTACTACACATACATAAAATACTCACAAAAAGGCTTTATTATTATCGTGATCTGTATCAGTATTCAGCACTTAATCGATGTAAAACAGAAGAGGGCTTTAATAACCTAGCTTTGGTATTTATATTCTTCCAAACCCCCCTAGTGGACGCGCTTCCTTTGAAAAGCTTATTTTCGAAACGAATTCTAAAAATTTTGAACATAACCGTCTCTAAATCCGTAAAATTTACTCTGTCCTAAGTGCTGTATACCTCGAGTTCGCTTTCAACCTTCGCGTGTGCATTCGTTTCTAACACTGTTGGCTTTCGACCAATGACATAGTTTTCTGTCGTCACCAAACTCTTCCTAAGCGCTATGCATCTCAGTCCTATGCATGTTTGTCGTCTCGTTTCAAACCCCACTTGAGTTACAGAAAATCGATATCGTTGACGTCTTACCTCAACTCCACGTGTATGTCTTACGTGGTTTTCAATTCCAACGCTTTTATATTTGTCTCTCTATCTGTTGTATAATACCAATCGCTAATTTCACTCGCTCCTTAGGATGTTTGTTACCCTAGTTGTTTATACCAACTGACGGTTGAAAACAATTTCTATGAAATTTTATCTTAACGTACATAAAAATTCTGTGAACGTAAACTTTAACAAGCAGGTGTTCCTGTTAATTATCGACCATTTGACAATAACAGTTCCTTGACTTTTTGGTTCTTCGTATCTGATAAAACTGACGTTGGTTTTTAAAACGAATACACTTGCCTTGAAAATTATTGATTTTCTTACGCAAGCACGCTCCCTTATACTTATATGCGTTTGATTAAATTAAATTATGGTTAATTATGCATATCCTTGAACTTCTATTTGCTTTGAAGTTTTCTTCGTTCATGTAATCCTAATATTTCAATTATTAAATATAAAAATACCCTAATATTCGTCCGTTTTCACTAAATCAATTAAATTTAATTTGGCGCGTAAATAATTTTCTCTTTTCTATATACATGGTTGCTGAAATTTTATTGTATATATATATACCTATTTATCCCTTTAAATCCACAACAATATATATATATATATATATATATATCTTTCAAATTTTATTTTCTATTTATGTAGTTGCAAGTTGTGATGTTGACGTCTAATAAATGATTTGATATTATTTTTATATCAATTTATTAATAATCCTACGTTTCGGCAAAAGTTGTTGGCTTTATCAAAGATAGTACAAAAAAGTTTTTAAAAATCCATAAGATAAAAATTCATTTTAAAACATTGCAGTACTTACTTAAAATCTAATGCATAATAATCAAAAAAACCCCAAACACGGGGAAGTTGTTAAAACTTAAAAATAGCTGACATATGAATAAAGCACACCAATAGGCAAAAAAAACTTTTTTTTTAAACTTAATATTAAAATATTACGTGAGACGAGCATACTGCTGTCTAGCAAATGGAGGTAATCTGTTTGAACATTTATTGTAGGACTGTTCCAATTTGCTTCAAAACATGATTGGTTACATTAAAATAATTTAATTACTAAAATAACACCAAATCCTTGTAAATTTATTAGGAAGCCTTTTTTTAAATAAAAACACGTGGCAGCCATACCATGCCATGCATCATTAAATTTGTAGCAGAAGATACTATTTAACAGAGAGGCAACTTTCTTGGGAGACATAAAAAAGTGAATTTGATTATGATCTTTTCGAAACGAAACGTTCTATAAAAAAATTGTATACACTGTCGTATACCTCTAAAATAGTGGCAATGACAAAGTGTCTTTTGTTTCTTTATATCTTTTCAAATGAGTTTAAAAAAATAAAAACAAAATCGCAATATTTCAGATATTTTCGAATTTATCCGGAAGTAAGCCGAATTTTGGAATTCTCAACAGCATGTTATTGACCCCCAAATTGTACAACTTTTTTATAATTTAACCGTTTTTGTAACTTTTACGGTTTCCGAGATCCCATGCTGTTCACCCTATTTTGGGTACACCATATATATATATATATATATATATATATATATATATATATATATATATATATATATATATATATATATATAAAAAGACAGGTTATTTGCAGTCCGCAATAAGAAATTGTGTAGAACAATATATAAAATAAGATGTATCTGTAAACAAACTCTATGAAAATAATAGAGCCTATTGACGAATACAAATCGGGCTGGTAGTTATATAGCCATTAACAAAACATTAGCTTATTACTTCATAGGGGAGGAAACATCCACTGACCGACGGTTTCGGCTTTATTAAGCCTCCTCAGAGTAAAATAGTCTCCAAGCCTACCAAATCTACCAGCCCGATTTGTATTCGTCAATAGGCTCTATTATTTTCATAAAGTTTGTTTACAGATACATCTTATTTTATATATTGTTCTACACAATTTCTTATTGCGGACTGCAAATAACCTGTCTTTTATTGTTTGATTTGCCTTGGGGCATGAACCCGGGTGTCGCCGCGAGAAGGTTTGTTACGTTTGCAAATAAATTTTGCTGTAACATTCCGCAAATCTCAAATGGCCACACGTACTTGTATAGCCATCTATAGGATTTACTATGTAGTTTCGGTTCAATTTTTGTACTTCCACGCTTAGTAGTGGTGATGTTTATCACCTGATGGCGATTTTATTTACTTTTGCCATAGTACAGAGATTGTTTCGAAATTATACCAGTATAATAGTTTCGATTACTTCATAGGGTTCTTGGAGACTATTTCACTCTGAGGAGGCTTAATAAAGCCGAAACCGTCGGTCAGTGGATGTTTCCTCCCCTATGAAATAATAAGCTAATGTTTTGTTAATGGCTATATAACTACCAGCCCGATTTGTATTCGTCAATAGGCTCTATTATTTTCATAAAGTTTGTTTACAGATACATCTTATTTTATATATATATATATATATATATATATATATATATATATATATATATTTTGCTGAGATCATAAAAGGGCATTAGCAAGTTCAAATTTATATTTATTGCAAATTAGAAAGTGTATAAATGGGTCACGCGAAGTTTGAGCCATGTTTGAACAAAATCGGTTTGTATTTGACAAATTACCAGTAAATATTAGGGTTAGTTGAATATAGCATAAAATTAGATCGTGAATATTAATTATTAATAAGTTAGAAAACATAATTTAAGCCGCATATTTGCGTAAATACATGTAGAACGTAAATTACGGTCAGCATAATTAAGATTTGTTTTAATATTCTTTAGTATAAATGGTGTAAATAATAAAAGCTTTCAGGTTTATAGCATACTTAAAGCGGCGGTTGTTATTCGAGTTGCATGTGTTATAAATTTTTAGAATGTTATAGTCGTAAACAGATAACGAACATGAAAGCTCGTCAACAGATAATAGCTGGAAAAATATAATGAGGGACAAAACAGACGTGCAGATAGTACGTACGAAAACAATATCGATTTACAGAGAAAAGCTATAGTTTGCATGCTTTAATAAAAGAAGGAACATAACAGATAATTAGTGAAACATTTGACTTTGAAAGGCTTCATAGACAAAGAAGTTAGGAGCTAATGAGAGGAACGAAGACGCGCTATGTTTTCGGAACAGAACGAGCAGTAAGAGAATAGAAATCTAGGGATATTTTACTAACAGAGCACAACTGTTACATTAAATAAACAAGAGTACGATAGACCACGATAACAGGGGCTAAGTAAAACAGCGCTTGTGAATAAGCGGGAGAATAATGTATAAAGATAAAATAAGACGGAAGATTTTGGTTATAAGTGGGAATGAAAGGAGAGATATATGCGTATACAAAGGGCGTATTGGAGAGGCTAAAAGTAGAACGACAGTTATCGGGGTTTCGCAGAAGACAGCGCTGGGTAAAATTTTTAATGAGGATTTTGGAGTATCGAACTTGTTTAGAGCGAGAATTTATTAGATTTTGACGACGGGTAGGAAAATGTACGTAGAATTTTTTGAGGATAATTGGATAGTTTGTGGAAGTGTTCAACCGTTGGCTTGTTTGTGCTGTTATACTAGGAAAAGTGCAACAGGGTTGTTGGAAATTGATGTAGAGGAGTGGCTCTTGGAGCTGATATAAGCCCGTAGGAGGTGGTAAATCGCTCTCTTCTCTCTTGTCTTTAACCACGATCGCCTATCTAACTACTTAGAAAAATGATTGAGTGAAGTTTTGGTTAAATTAGCACAAGTTGGTGCTCTAATATCTTTGGCTATGCTGTAAATAATCAAATTTATAAAGCAAGTAAGTACAATTTTAGTACTGGGTGTTTGAAGGCGGCGTATGTACTCTGAGTAGCAAGCGAATGTATGGATAGACCAGCATGTGTACGAGAGCACGGTAGTACCGTGCACTTGTGTGGAAGGATTTAATTAGAAACGGTGTGTTCCAGATGGTGAGAGGTCACCCGGAGGCAGTATCTGAACGTGCAGTCGAAAAGGAGGATCACGTTGGAGATGGTGTCCATGTTGAGAGCACTTGAGACAAAAATCCAGGTATCTCTGCTTATAAAACTTTTGTTTGTTTTGTTGGTGATTTTCTGGGTGACAATTTAGTGATTTTGTGTATTTATTATGTTATAAAGACATTTAATTGATGAGTCAATTTGAAAAAAACTAAATGAAAATTTTATGTAATAATTTGATGATATCACTTGAAGGTCGAAACTTTAATTGTTGTAAAAGGTAAAAGTGTTTTAGAAAATTGCAGTGCCGTTGTTAGCACGTAAATAAAAGGATGTTTACTATGAGCTCGTATTTAACCTGGGGCATAAAGTAAAAGTTGGAAATAAGCCCAGTTACTTTGTTCAGGATTGATGTAGTATGATTTTAAATTTATTTTATTTAAAACGAGATAGTATTTACCACAAGTAATAAAATGTTTTAGAGCTTGAAATACATGAGGAATATAAATTGAATTTATACGTAACAAATAGGAAATTTTAATAAATATTGATGTACTTTTGGCAGTCAGCGTTATTTTTAGTAGGATTTTCAGGGAACGAGTGAGCAGCCGTGGCGAATATCTCTGAGGAAGCTGGAGGTTTTGGCGTTTGAGTGAAAAGCATCTTCAGAGGATATTGTTATTAGATGGTATAAATGGTAAGTCTAGGTGGTAGGGCTTTAATTTCAGGTAGGTGGAAAACTTTGTAACTACATTAAAAATTTTGGGGGAGTTTTCGAAGGGAATATACAACATTTTTGACAGCCTAACAGTGGTGCATGATTCCAGAGATTAAGCTACACCGCATTTATGGCGCCCGTTTCGTAAGGCCACGATTTAAGAAGAGAGATCACAGCAATATATATATATATATATATATATATATATATATATATATTGTAACATTTTAAATCTTCTACTCAATTATACAATAGTACGGTCGATTTTTTGTTCCTGCGTAGTAATTCCAAATGTCTTGCTGCATTTGACAGTATTTATTGTCTCTTCAATGTACAAGTTAAAAATTAATGGGGATAGGGCACATCCCTGTCTCACCTTTTTCCTAATGTTTACTTTACTACGTTTCTGCTCTAATTCTATTACTGCTGTTTGCTCTTTAAATAAGCTATGTACTATTTATCTATCCCTATAACTCATTCCAATTTTTTTGAGTATTTCGAACATTTCTTTCCATTTTACATTGTCGAACGCTTTTTCCAGATCTACAAGCCCTATTTACACGCTTTCTCCTTATTCCATTGTTTTTTCCATTTCCATTTCCCCTGTTTCGCATAAACCCAAATTCGTCTTCTCCTAGTATTTCTTCAGCTCGTTTTTCCATTAGTCTTGTACAATTCTAGTTAATATTTTTGATACGTGTGCTGTCAAACTTATTATTCGAAAATTTTCACATCTATCTGCGCCTTTCCAATTTGGTATAGTTACTATGATGTTACGTTTGAAATCTTGGGTATCTTGCCTGTGTCGTACATATAGCTTACAAGTTGGAAGAGACGTTCTGTTACTGCTTGTCGATCAACTTTTAGAGTTTCTGCTTGCACCTTATCTGTACCCGACGCCTTACCATTTTTCAGACCCTTTAATGCTAATTCAAACTCATCTCTAAGTATAGGATATCCCAAGTCATCATTTTCAATGTCTGATTCCTGTTCTAATGCAGTTAGTTCCTCTTCTGCATATAAATTCCCTATATATTCTTGCCATCTACTCACTTTCTCTACGTTTTCTATGATGACGTTTTCTCCCTCGTCCCTTATATTTTTGCTATACGGTTTTATATCCCTAAAATTGATTCTAATTAGTTTGTATGTTTCATCTATCTTTCCTACTTCCATCTTATTTTATACCTCTTTGCACTTTTTATTAATTTATTGTTCTTTAGCTTTCCTGCATTTCCGAATAATTTCCCACTTTATGGCTTTGTATCTCGGTTTTCCTGTTTCGTCTGGTTTATTTTTGTATTTTCGTATTTCTTCTATTAGACCGAGGATATTTTTGTTATCCATGGTTTCTTATTTTCTTTTTGCCTATAGCCCAGAATATCTCTGGCCGTCATGTCTAAGCTGCATTTATTGTTATTCCATTCTGTTTCTACTTCCTTAGTATCAGAAATTTACCCAAAATCTTTCAGCAATTCACTTGAGTTTTTTCAAATCTTTTATGGATATCTTTATCTTTTAGTTTTTCAAAGTCAAAGTGTCTTTTTCCGTTCCTTTTTCTTAAATTTTTAAATTTAAAAGCAGCTTTTATAATTACGATGTTGGTGGTCAGTGTTTATATCTGCTTCGGGGTAGCTTTTAGAGTATTTTACTTGATTACTAAACCATTGTTTAACAAGAGTGTAATCTATTTGATATCTTTCTTTCTATATCCCCCGGAATCTTCCGCCTGTATCATCTTTCAGTATGATGTTGAAGTAATGTGTTTTGTAATGGTTAAATTGTTTTTGTCGCAAAATTCTACTAACCTATTTTCCCTGCCGTTTCTCGTGCCTACAATCAATAAACCTACTACCGCTCCATCCCTACCCTCACCTACCACTGCATTAAAATTTCCCCTAATTATTAAATTTTCATGTCCTTTTACGTATCTTAATATGTCTTCGATATCTTTGTAGATCGCTTCTACCTCCTCGTCACTGTAGCTAGAGGTGGGCATGTATACTTGTATTATCACTGTGTTTACCGGTTTAGATTCTAATCTAACCATGAGTACTCTTTCGTTCTTTTGTAAGTAATTTTCTAAACTGTATCCTATCCTTTTCCGCATAACTATCCCCACCCCAAATTTCCTTTCTCTGCTCCTGTATGAAGTACCCTGAAGTCTCCACTGCAAAATCCCCCGCCTCTGGCCACCGAACTTCGCTGATCCCTACTATGTCTAGTGCTAACCTATTTATTTCGATTTTTAGGTTCTCCAGCTTATCTACTTGCTTCATACTTCTAACATTCCACGCTCCGACTCGCAAAATGTTTCGACCCTTAATCTGAGCTTTCCGATCGCATCCTCCGAAGTAATTCCTCCCGGAGATTTGAATGCGGGACTATTTTAACTCTGGAATCTTTTACCTCAGAGAATGCCATTATTTTATTATAATTTCGGTACGCTGTGTACTTAGGAGGTAATGTGGTCGTTTTCGGTTGCTTTCCGCATCGCAGTAGTGTGTCTTATACTACCATACCGACCGCTATAGTCTTTGCCAATCTAAATGCCGAAAGAGCCGCTGCCCTCTTTCGGGGATCTGTCTTAGTCTGGTTGCTCACTAACGATCCTAATAGTTTGATTGGACCTGTAGTTTGGCTCTTTAGTTCATTAGAACACGCAATCTATTTTACCTGTTCTTGTCATCTAGAACTTCGGCAAGGGCGGGTCTATTCGAAATGGATTATTTTACTTAAGTTTTATATAATTTAAGAATTAACTACATAATCGGTTTATCTTATTAAACATTATGCAGTTTTTATTTTGTGGGGAGTAATCTGTTTCAATGCTAAAAATTTTTGAAAGTATTTAACATCTTATGTTTTTTCTTATGAAGCGCATCCCAAAGCCTAGATGTTCGTGGAACACGTAGATTTCTTTATTTCGGGTTTATTTGAGAAAGGTTTCTGCTATAGACGTGTAAATCAAATCTGTTACTTTGTTTGTTTGCCGAAATGAAAATACCTGCACAACACCTGATTATCACTAAAAAATTTTTTTAGTTGGACATTTGTTTTCAAGGCTCACATAAATATTCTTAATATACATTTATTTAAAATGTTCTAGAGCCAGAATTATCATAAAAGCTTAATAAAACGTAGTGAACCTTTAGTATGGTTTCAAGAGAACAAACGTCCGATACTTCACAACATTTGCTTCCTTATGTTGTAAATTTGACCCTTGAATTTTATATTTTTACATTATAAAGTATATCGGTAAATAAAATTATCTTTTTACACCTAATCTTCTATACGCAGAACCTTATATTAGCTTAATCTACTTAATAAATCACAAATTGTCTTTCTATGGGTTTAAAACAAGGTTATACTTGCTCTTTAGATCGTCAAGTTTTTGCTGATGGTCACATCTCCATTACCACTTGCCTGATTATAATTGCTATCTAAAGATATTTTCTCTTTAGAATTAACTGCTTCAAAAAAATTTTGGTACCATCTTTCTCTTAGATTTCCACTTTAATTAATCTTCATACGTCAAAGTACACGTAATCAGTTTTCGAAAGTACATATATTTTAATAGATTAAAGGAGCAAGAGATCCTGCACTAAGTTCAATTACCGTAACAATCTATCAATGATCGAATGTCGAATGATTTATGTTCAAATTTTGAACGCCCTTTCTTTTTAATTTTCGGTTTTATATAATACAATTCTAAATATTGTAACGTATTTTTTTTACTAGTTACGCTTCGTTCTTTAATATAAAATAAATCAGCAATAATATAAAATATATAATTTATAAATTTCCGTTCAGTAAAAAAATTAATACATAAAATTAATAATAGCATATAGACTCCTTTACCTTTATGGTCTAAGATTCGTTACTAAGCTTCGTCGAGTTGTCAATTTGTTCACTTCTTTGTCAGCGTTCGAACGGGTAAGCTGCTCTGCAGGATAGTGAAGTCAAGATGGTCGTGTCTAAACACGTGGCCTGTAACACAATCCGAAAAAAGATAGATAATTGATGGAATCTTCGTGTCTGGAGGTTGAACCTAGCAGCTGTAGCGTAAGGATATTTTTGTATAAGTTCTACCTAGAGCGGTTCAGTTGATCCCTGCAGGCCTAAGGAGATGGAAGCTCCCCTTTCATCATTAATACATGCAATATCGGATATGATAAAATTTTATACAATATGGTATATGGTAATATCATGTTATGCAGCTTCATATAATTCAACATCATGAATAAATAATATCGAATAAGCAAATCTTGAATCTAGAAAATTTGTTGGAGTACTAAATTTAATATGATATAAAATTTGACAGAAGTTAGTTTCGTTAAATAATGGTTGTATTCAGAAGAGTTTTGATAATTCCAGTAATAATTTTGAAAGTATTCACATGGTTTCTGTTTGTGCGTCGCATATAACCGATGGTTATGGAAATTTCCGACAGCTGAGGTCAAAGTCCAATTTCTTTCGTTTAAAGCAGTATTACAACACGTGAGTGTTTCCTAGAATTTAACCACTTTGAATATTAATTAAGTTGCAATAAGAAAATAGTACATTGAAATTTTGTAACGTAAAAAGCGTTTAAGGAGAGAAAGAATTAAATAACAAATCTATTGTCTGCCAGAATCTATGCACATGCACACAAAGTTTACATTTAAAAAGTTGTGAATGACATTTTATGTCAGATATAAAAAACATAGATTCAGTTGTCCCATTTAGACCTCACATGTCATCTTACATTAATTTAAAATATGTTTAAATATTTTGAGGTCATGAACTTTGATTTTTAGTCAACATGTGGAATTCGCGTAATAACTGTTAAGTAAAAGTAACTTTAGGTAAATACATCCTAGTTTATCAGCACTTAGGTAATTAAATTTCATTGTGAAGGTCGAAGTAGTACTACTATGGCTTGGAGAAAATATGTAATATGAATAATTAAGAAAACTCAAATCCTTACATTTAAATTTTTAAGAAAGATCCATTCAGAGATCTTTATATTATTGAATACAAATCTTTATTAGTATATTTCTGTTCCATAAAAATTATTAATTGAAAATATTATAGAAATACGAATCCAGAAATTTATTCAAATAGAATCTATTTTGTTTTTGCATGACTTTTTATTATTTAAAATTCAAGTAAAAATTACAGGTCATCCCTGATCAGAAATTGTGTGTAATGAAAACAAATTCCCTGGGTGTATACTTTAGAAACCGAAATTCTATTATTTTATTTTTTGGCAAATATTTTTGAGAACACAAATGGTGTCCATGTTGTACCTTTGTTTGTTCACAGGTCAAGCCAAGACATCTATATGACATCTGGTGTTTGAGGTTTTGGTAAATGTGTTTAAAAGAGTGAAATTCAGGTTTTATGGCTATGTTAGTGGTGTTGACGTAAGGTTTCCGCATTCCCCTAATACAAGCACAGTTAAATTTTGTTGGTTATTGTATTGAAAAATACGGTGGCGCTCATTAAATATATTTTTGGTTTTTTGACAACCCATGACCCAAGCTCATGATCTACCCAGAGCTAACACTCGACTAGCCGTTTATGTCTTAAGAGTTTTTCTTTTTCTAAAGCCATTTTCCATCCAACTTTACCTTGGGCTTACATTAATAATAAGAAATTCTCGACCTTCTGATATCAGGTTTGGGTTTAGGAAATTTAAAGGTGTAATTTATTAGCCGATAGTCACGAGGATAAATAAATTTAAAAAAACAAGTTAAAAAAAAATTTTTTATTACAATATGTCAATGATCTCGAACATTCTAATTACATTTTAGAAGGTGTGAGTCATCACATGATGTAGCAATTTCGTGTGTTTCTATTTTTAACTGCTTGTCGGTTTAAAATTTATAACAATCATAAAAGTTTCAGCGCATCTGTTGTAATTTGTGACCGTTAAAAACTTGTAATCTTATTGTTTCCGCACATCGGATGCTCGCAATTATGTAATAAGGTTCAAAATTAAATAATTTCTTTTAACTGATATTTCTAAAGAGGATGAATGCATTTCTCAATTTACATTTTAGAACTGCATGGTTTTAATCAAGGAATGTTTTTAACTTTTGTCGGCTAGAACTTGCGTTAAATGATATTTCTAAAAAGGATAGGATAACTTGCCATTGAAGTTATTTAGTATTCTTATAGCGAATGAATCTATTATATTATTGAATTAGCGTATTAGAACTTGCTTCAAGTTTTTTCAGTCCGCATAAATGCACGAAACTGGTTTTTAACTGACATGCCTTAGAAATTGGATTTAGTATCAAGAAACTTACGTAATAGAAAATATTATATTAAGCTTATCTTACTAAAATATTAACCAGGGTAAAAATTAAATATTTAAAAATTCAAGTTTTTCCTTTTTGGGTTGGTTTTCTCACAGAATGTGGTGCTAAATGTACTCTTATGACGTTATCGCATCATTTTTCTCCAAATTAAAACAGAAAATTTAAAATCAAGCTTACGATGAGCGCCATATCTCTACATAAATGAGTAATTTTTTATTTTTATTTCTAACTACGTACTATATACAGCTACTTCTATTAACTTATAATACAAACGCATATTCCTCTTCTCATAGTGTTCTTTCTCTTGAATAATTCATTTGCTTGACAATATTTCAACTTCAATTTGACGTTTCTCATCAGCTAAATTTTCGCATTGTCTTCCTTTACTTATGCACTTCTATTTACACACGCTTTCACCAAGTTTCTAAATAAATTTCTTCCACATACATAACTGTAGAAAACTCTCCCATAGAATATCACTATTTCATGCAAAATGTGGCATACAAATTTCTAAAATTGTCCCAGTAACCCTCTATCAATACTACTAATAACATTGTGCCCATAGACAAACGAAAAGAAAAGAACTTCTTTCAATTTATAAAAAGACCCATCCACCGAAAGTCTTTCATACCTTTTCTCCAAAAATAAATTCTTTGAATCAATTTTCGAAAACACTTTTTAGTACCAAATCTCGCAAAAATACTATCGACCGAAGTTGGACATTTTAACTTTTTATCGTTACAGTGATTTATACTGATCTCACGATATTTGATTTAGTTTGTAAATCCCAATTGCCTTGTATTAAAGTTTTCACATTATTTAAAAATATTTTATAGTTAAGTTTTTACGCCATAAAATTTAAATGTTGTTCCAACGGAACACTAGTTGGACTTCAACTCATAGGTTCCCCAATATGTATATTTTTAACTCTATCCTCTAGATTTTCGAATTTATTGTCCAAGTCTGTTTTAATATCTCCAAAATCATTTCTAAATGTTTTAAATTCAGCTTGGCAGCTTTCCTCGATTTCGTTTATCTTTTGAAATAAAATTTTTGATTTTTCCACAAGTTTCTTTTTCACGTTCTTTCTGATTAGCTTTTATTTAAACACTATACTCTTTAACGTCATCTATATCCTCTAAAATTTGTATTACTTTACCTATAATTTCAAATTTCATTTCCTCTATCGGCTTATTAGTTTATTTTAGGTCATTTCTTTAAATTTCCTTTCATTGTTTTCACTTTCTGATTTGTCACTAATTTCTTGCAGGTCCTTATTTAAATTTAATAAAGGAGCTATCATTCTTGATTGTAGAGTCTGTCCTATACTTTGTTCCCTTTTTATGTCTGGATAATTCTTTTTCTGTTTTCCAAATAAACGCTTTCATGAGAACCAATTTCTACTTCTTCAGTACTCAATCTCTCACGAACTTCTGTTATCCTATTGGTCATACTGGAAACCAATCAGATATACTACTCACTACTTCCACAAAATACTACGATATAAGAAACTCTAATTTTCAAACGACTTAATCGAGCCTCTGCGTTGGGACGCCAAGAAATGTACTATGGATGCTAGCCTAATAGAAAATGCGAGTCCTTACGTTAGGTGTCAAAAAATATGCTATACGTGCTGCTAAATAGGCTGCCCAAACATTGGAAGTCAATAAATTATGCTATGAATATTACGAAATAAACTGCCCAAATGTTGGGAACCAAGAAATTATGTTAGAGATGCTTGCTTCCACTGATTTGAATTCTTACCTTAATATGCCTGTTTTCTCTTGATAGCTCAGCGATAAATATGCTGTGGACTTTACGGAAATGAAATGAAACCAAGGAATCTCGACATTACGGTTATAATTCCAGAACAATCAACGATACATTCAAAAACATTTTTCTTTTACACACATTATCTAAGAAATTTTCTTACACACACACACAGGTATAAACAAAGCTTATAAATGCAATTTATAACTTACGTTTAGAAAAAAAAACATTTCATCAATACTTACTCATTAATACAATCTTCCCGTTAATAATTAAAAAAACCCAAAGCATGTCATATGCAGGACAGAAATTTTTAATTTAATTTTGATAAATAATCTAAATGTTCTTTTATTACCCCGCCTCGGTGTGGATAATTAGCAGCCTGGAGCACATTTTGTAGGAATCAAACCACTTTGAAAGCTGACTTCAAAATTACTAAGAAAATCATCCTTTCACACGGAATTTTCTATACGCAAAGCTTATGCCAGCTTAATCTACTTAATAATACACAAATTGTCTGTCTAAGAATTTTAAAAAAAGTTATACTTGCTCTTTAGATCGTCAAATTTGTGCTGACATTCATATAATTGCTATCTGGAGACCTTTTCTTTTAGAATTAACTGCATCAAAAAATTCCTGATTCTATTTTTTTTAGATTTCTGTTTTAATTAATCTTGATATGTCGAAGTATACTTTATCAGTTTTCGAAAGTACTTTATTTTGGCAGATTAAGAGAGCAAGTGATCCTACACCAAGTTTAATTACCGTGTATATTGGAACAATAAATATAGTTAGTTGGTCATTACGTTTTGAAAGTCCTATAGCAAATATAAATTTGTGTTATGTGAACGAGCGTATTGTACCTCCAGCTTGTACATAAATAGACAAGAGAGTATTTAATAAATTATAGTAGTGTTAGTGTTGTTAAGAAGACTTATGGTTAAGGATTTAGTTTAAGCAGATATTAGTGCTTGTAAATAACATTAGTGTGATAGAGCTTCATTGCTAATTAGACTGAAAACATCTATAAATAAGGCATATATATGGTTAATTAAACTTGTGAATAGTGAATAAAAAAAACTTTTGTTATTACTTGTTCCAAATTGGTGAACGCGTTAATAGTAGCCCGCTATAATATATATATATATATATATATATATATATATATATATACACACAGGGTGCCTCACCTAAGCTCGCTCGCTGTGGGTATTTTAGAAACCAGCAAAGATTCAAATTTAGTTAAATTACAAAAATGTTACGCACTTTCAAGACCTTTTAATGACATGTTTCACAATGACGATATAAACAATGGTTCCTAAAATATCATGAAAAAACTGAAAAAACATTTTTTATAAATTCCTTATAGCTATTATATTTACATATATATTCCACTGAAAATCAGTATAGGGATATCTTAGCATGTGCAGAATTCCAAACTGGAATTAAAATTCACATAGCGCTTTTAGATTTTAATATACGATAGGCAACTTTTTTTTCCTATGGACGTCATATTGGTTACAAATAGTGACAAACAAAGAAATCTAAATTTAATACCTGCAATGGAAAAATAGCGCTTATCAGAATCTCTTATCCAACGCTAATTAATGATATTAAATACCTCCTGATTCTATGTTTTAATTGATGTTAAAATCCCAGTTTATCAGTTTTGTTCATATAATTTTAACTATCCGTTTAGAATCTTAATTTTCAAAGTGCATTTTCCATTTTTAATTAATTAGTTTTAAAGTAGCTTTTGAATCCAAGAATCTTTAATCTTCATGGTATTTTACAAAATAGTCATGTTTTACCAAATAACTGGATTCGATAATTTTTTATATTCGAAACTGTTCAACGTATAAATTTTATTGCAACTGTGCATGTTGTTTTGACGTTATAATCAACCTTGCATTTTATTAGGTTTATGAAAGAATCTTGAAGGAATAACTTTGAATTAATTTTTTTTAATCAAATTCCGACTTTTACATTCAATTATATAACTACGCCCTTAATTTCATTCCATACCCGATTTTTTCTGGAGAGTTATTCACGACTGATGTGAGAATTTACTAGAATGTTGGCATTTAACGATCAATTAGTATCAGGATACGTGATTTATGTATTCAGTAAAAGGTACCATTTATTCTTGTCTAAGGTACGGATTTGATCGTGGCATCGCATCTATCATACAGTAACACGAAAAGATAAGAGTAATTCTTATCGATTTTTATTGCCTGTTTAACCATAATGCGAATTCCGTGAAACGGTGTTTTATTCATAATTGGTTTATTTAGTATTTCTTAGAATTTGTTTAGATTAATAAAGAAATTCTAGAATTTGTTTTATTTAAACCCCTACATGAATTTAAATGTCATCTCCATATACATAATTAATAATGACTTGTCTATATTTTGCAAATGGAATAAGATTCGTATTCTTAACAATTATAAAAAGAAAATATTAGCTTTCACGGCAAGTAAAACATGTTCTATGGCATATTATTAAAAATTAAAGTGTTATTTTTAACAATATTGAGTGTAATTTTGTTTTAAGTTAAATGGGCAAAACGGATAATATTCGAATCTATTTACGGCGAGTGAAGCGTAAATTTTATACACGGAAGATGTATTTTTATGGTAATTAATATAAGTTTTATCTTTTTGAATGATTATTTACACACAGGAAATTGTGCTTTGATTAGTATTTTAATTGCTTTTTATTTACCATACGCTTATATTTATATATACAGGATGGAACAAGGAATCTTCGGATTTTCCAATTCTTTCCGGTTTGCTTTTATTTGGGTGGATTTTAGTTATGCAATTTGGGTTTCAATAAACTCCCGTGACCTCTTTATCACGTCTCTGCTCACTGCGTCCTCCTAGATACTCACCCCTGTTACTCATTCTTCTAACAACCTTCGTAGTTAATAATAAAAAGATATTTCGACAAAAACAAACAACATTTTTATTCTGCTAACATACAAAATTAATTTTCATAATTTTAAGTTACAGTTAATATTTACGTTACAACATTTCATACTTCTATTTAAATGGCAAACATCAATCTAAAATTCCCATAAGTTTTATGTACCTCAACATTTCATATTTTGGTAAAAGTAGATGGGCCTATCCTCTACCCTTAATTCACTTCCTAAGTCTATGTTGAGCTCAGTATAAACCTTGTTATTTCCTGTGCATAAAATTTTGCATTTTCAAATTATACTAAAGACTCGTTTACTTCTTACATTGATAACATATTATTCATGTATTTACACCCTCAGATTAATAAAAGAAAATTGTCCTTTACAGTGTCCATAAAATTAAATTTTAGTTTATTAAAATTTTCTCCACAAAAATAATAACCAAATCACTTATAAATTAAAAATAACAACGCACCGACACAACAGTTTCAATAACAAAAATCGTTACCTGGATTGTTCTTTCCGATTACCACCTTCATAGATGAACCACCTCCATCTTACTCGTTCATCCAAGTCATTACCAATCTGAAGTCAGACTGCACGTACAATAACCAAATCAGACCTCTTCGTCTAGTTAATGTGCTACCAGCACCCTCATTCAAAATATAAATGCTTCTACTCATGTAGCATCCAGCTTTTAATTATTATAAAAGGCTATGATGTTTTGCAAATTATCATCGAGCAGTCAATTGATAAAAGTGAAAAATAAAAGCGGAAAATCAGAGAGAGCGAAACTAACTTCAGCCTTCCTTATATATTTTAAGCCCCTCTTAGTTTGCACGTATTTTCGTTACCCATTCTTTGAAAACTTTCAAACTGCCACTTAATTCTAAAAATTTCCCGTACAAACTTTTAACGAACTTTCAAAAACCGAGAAATCGTCCACTTCACCTCGCTTTTACCACGAAAAACTACGTACGTTTTTTAACCGTTTTAAATTTACCTTGAATTTTGTCCTCTCTTATTCTCCCAAACAAATTCAATGCACGCCCCTTATGTGCGCGTCTATATCGTTATTGCAGTCCTGCTTTTATAATAACTTTTCCTGTCTTTGTCTTTCTTATTGTCCCACTAATACCAAGTTGTCTACGATCAAAGCTTTTTCCTATTTGAAAAATCGATAACGTGTAACACAAACCTGTTGCACCTTCGCCCTTCGATTACCCTCTACAAATATACTTGTTTACCACGCGCTTGAAAAATGTTTGTCATGTGCCCATCTGTTATTTTCATCTCACTTTATTACGTTCTAAAGATTTTCTGTCTCTTAATCCTATCGATCTGTTTTTAAAATATTCGTCTGTTCTTATAAACCTTTAGTTTGTCCGTTAGAACAATACTCCGAATTGTAATTTCAACGTTTCTAGTCTTAATAGGAATTATTTATTTACCCCGGCTTTTATTCCTTGAAAACCTTGACTGCTTTAGCTTGTTTATACTTTCCTACTTTGTAGCTTTTCTACGAATGCTTTAATTTATTATTTTTATATAAATGTACGTTGTATAACTTGACGTATACAAATTAAACTTACATTATACTATGTAATTTTAATACAAATTAAAGCTTTTCAAATAAATTATTAATTTTTACGTACAGGGCGATTAAATAAATAAACACTTGTCCTATTTACTCATGTTTACGCTTATCCGTACACAGTAATATATATTTACTCATGTTGTTACCATTCGTAGCTCTTGAAAGAGGTAGAAGATGGTGGTTAAAACCTTACGTTTTTGATTAAAAATTCTGTTTAATCTTTCATTTATTACTAGACAACATTACAAAAAATACTATAAAATTTTATGTTAATATTAATATATATATATATATATATATATATATATATATATATATATTGCTATGATAGTATTGTAATTTAAAACCATATAAGGTCAAAAGGGAGAAATATTTCATGTAAATATAAAAACACGAAAACCAAACATTTTAATCATAAAATGTAAATTATTCATTCATTATGCTAAAAGCAAATACAAATCGCCCTGTATAAAATCAATAGAAAGCTACAATTAATCAAAGTAAACTCATTCAGTAATAACTTTACGACATTTACAGAAATTAACAATTTCGGAAACAATCCAATCATTTTTAGAACATTTACGACTTTTTAAAATTGAATGCAAGTTCAACATGTTTGAAGAAAAGTAACCGCGAAATAAAATTTCTTTCTAAAGGCAGTTACGTAAAGAAGTCAATAAACGCATATAATTTATACCAATTTATATAAGCAAATATTTAAAAGACAAGCATATTAGATAAAGTATGAATATTAGAGGCGATGAGATGCGTGCAATTTACAACGTACACAAAATACCAATTGTTAAACAAATGTTGCTTAAAATTTTAGAAAATACGTGCAGTTTAGAACAAAACAAGCTTGTAATTAAAGTATAGAATTTAAAATTCCGATATACGTGCAGTTTTAAACGTGCGCGGAAGAATATTTGGTAATAAGTACCTTTACAAAGTTGCGAGATACGTGACATTTAGAACGTATATATTTAGACCCGCTACAAACCAACACCTTGCAGGTAAACATTGAAACGCCTTTTCCACGGACCAATGATTAATAGCGGGCTTTTAGCCCATGAGAACACCTGGAACATTTGGGAAGAAATTTGTCTATAAAACTTACCAAAGCAAATAAAGGAGATTCATTCCATAATCGACGCGCCGACTGTAATAGTTGAAACAAAATTGTTACGTAAATAAAATTTAGTAAAAGTTATAAGTTAAAGAGATTAAAATATAAAATAAATCATTAATTTCAAGTGACAGACAGTAAAGTGCGCATTGAAATAAGTGTGTATAAAATTCTGCCGTTGAAATAAATGGCACTGAATCACGACACTAATAATACACTGGATCATGATGTTAATGGTACACTGGATTACGACATTAATAATATACTAAGTCACGACGTTAAAAACCCAAACACGACGTTACTAAATTAAATCACAACGTAAATGTTCTAAGTTACTGGTGTAAAAAACCAAGCGACTGATTAATACTTCAAATCATTGGATAAACATCTCCAAGTTGCTAGTAAATATTTGAAAGTGCACTAAGCTACTGGTTAAGACTCCAGGCTGCGAACAAACGACCGATTTGGGCCAGGAAGCTCCAGCGAGAAAAACAGGAGGAATATAAAGTCAGGGCAATTTTTTTCATTTATAGTATGTTACATTTATAATTTTAAATAATTTGAGTATTCAGAAGTGAGCTTAAAAGTTGCAGGTAATTTAAATATTTTGTGTAAAAGGTCAACAAAAATTTGGTTACTGCGTAAAAGTATGATTAAGAAAGAGACTGTTTTTTTGAACGTTCAACAAAACTATTCGTGGTAAAATACAATTTTTTTGCTGGCTTTAATTGCTATAAAATGTTAATAAAGTTATAAGCTTCCTAAAGAGCTAATTCGATAAAAATATTTATATAAATTTGATTTAAAAGTTATATAAAAAGCAAATGATATCAAAAATAGCGCAGATTTGTAAATTGTAACAATATTTATTTCATTATATAAATTTTTGGTGGATTCAGTTTGTCTTATGCGGAAATATTGAGTGTTGGAGAGGAGTGAATAAAAATTCTATAGCATCATATCGTCGTTCATCTGTGCAGGGTATCACTGAGCTAGTCGAAGCATAAATATAATTGCGTTAATTTTAAATTATTCTAAAGGCACAGAGAGGTGACGATCAGCAGGTAATTGATCGTTGTACATTTTATGAAGGGCGATATCGTAGCAATATATATATATGTATATATATATATATATATATATATATATATATATATTACGTATGTGTGTAGAGTGAGAAGATAGAGAGAGAGAGAGAGCGGAACACACACACAATTATGCCGAAAACGTTTTCGGTGAACAAAGTTACTTTCTAATATTTTAATAACAAGAACGTACTCTGGATACGTTCAAAACATTACGCAGTTAAAATATTTGTTAATTAAAAGTAAGTGCTAGTTATATGAGTTGTGTTACAAGTATGAGGAGTAACAATTGTAGTTAATTGGAAGCAACTAAATCAACATTCCTTGGACTCAGATCGGTCGACTTAAAGAGATCCTACCAGAAATTTTAGGACTTCCTTAATAAGTTGGATGTTTCTCAATTAACATGCATTTTCCAATATGATGTTATCACTACTTAAGAAAATCAATTTTTCCTAAAAGTAAAATTTGCCACCTGGCAAAATATATTTCCGAACTTATTGACTAATCATATTAATCAAGTTCGATACTTAATTATTCAAAAATTGTACCTACTGAAGTTTGCGTATTATTTATTTTAATGCTCTTTACAAAGTGCTCAGCCAAAATATACCTTCTACACAAAACTACTCAAAGTCATCTACAGTAGAATTCGGAAAAATGAATTGAAACCGTAATTGGAAATTAGTTTTGTCGTTTTTCTTTATCTAGTATATGTAAAATTATCTTGATAAAACATTAACTTGAACCAAAGAGGGTGCTTTACCATTTTCTAAGTCGACATAATTTGCGTGTAAACGTTCTTCGTTCCAAGACGATGACGTCATATGCGCAAAATTTATACACTATTAGTCAAAGCAAATGAGTAATAAAACTGTGGTAATTTAGGATACAAAATAACAACGATACCATTTCTAATCTTAAAACCATTATAATGTATTTGACAGCCTTTGAGTATAAATAATGTGATAATTGCAGTGTAAAGAGTAATCCTTCTTTATATCAAAAATGCATGAAAACTAAAAATTTTATTACCAAAAAAAGTAACCCTAACCCTATTGATGGGATTTACCAATACAGAAACTATTAAAGTGAAATATGATTATAAACATTTCATAGGAATGTTACAAGACGTACCTTATATGGATGGAATTTCTAATTGATAATTAATTAAAAGTCAAAGGGCGAATATAATTATATTTAGAAGTAATGAAGTTTTCATAATTGTACTCATTAACAATATTCTACTAACTATTTGTAGTATAACTACAAACAAATAAATACGTGCGCGATTGTTCATGATTCAACAATTCATTCCAATGTATACAAAGCAGTAAAGGTTTGATATTCAAAATTTCTATGTTTCTTGATCTTTGTATAGCATATTAAAAAACTTTCTTTTTGAATTATAGGACTTTTGTGACACACTCGTTTAACAAAACTTTATCGATAAGTGAGTGAGTCAGTCTGGCTTGATGTTTATGTATATAAAGCAGTCAGTGTGCACGGAGCATTAACTTATCGAACTGGAATCACCTTTGCATAAAATCGTAAATTTAAAATTGGAAGGGACTTTTAAAAAGTCGAAATAATGCTGTTAAGTTTAAACTGTCATAAATCGCCAATTGATGTCGAATCTGTACGCATGGGAATCAGTTCTTGCTTTTAAAGTAAGTGCTTCGCAGCGTTAAGTTCGACCAAGTATAAAGTTTATTTGTCGTTTTTAAATCGGGGATCCGGAAGAACTAGAATTGTGGGCGTACAACAGTTTTATTTTGAAAGGGGATCTGCACCCCTACAACTCTCTTGAAGATCACCCGTACGTAATTATCAGTTATCATTCGGGCGTGAAAACGCACGAGCTTTTTAGCGCGCTTTTCTTTAAGCATATTTATATCAAAGCTTTCCAGTTTGAAAATGTCAGTTTTGTGTTCGTCATGTACAGTTCAGTACACTCAATTGAATAGCTGAAAGGAACTCTTCCTTTCAGTTTGAGATCATTTAATTGACTTATTGTTTTAAGGAAATTTGATCAAGTTCTATTATCGAGGTTTCCTCGAGTATTATGTAAATTTAAGTGGGACGTCATTTATAGGGTATCTCTTTGTCTAAACAGCGGAGAAGATATGAGAGTGTCATCTAATGACTTAATTTATGGTTTGTTATTGCGATCGACCCCATACAAACACCGCAATTGTATTTAATGCGCTATGTCAATATTTATGTATTTTCTTGTTGCCAGAACAAGTATACTCCATCAAAGTGTTTTAATGGAGAAGCCGTAACGTGTCATCTGAACCGAATGTTTACACGACATATGAACGCCATCTTTTAATACCTAAAAACAACAAAACCATCAAACTCAAATTACCCCTTTGGGAATTAGAATAACAATTTTAAATGTAATTTTAAGAATATCCCTAGGTAGTGATTGTTCTTTCTGTTCACGACAGGGCGACTCGGGTTTATTTACTGGCTCCTGTTTCGAATTGGTGCAATATATCAAATTGTCTTAGTAACCCAACTGGACATCAATAATTCAACAGCGCTATTGGAGAATAGCTTAGCCACAAACGGACATCGCTATTCGATCGTATTTCTCGCTGGGGTTGAATTAAAACGACACTATAGCGTTTAAATTGAGGTTTAACAATAGAAGCGTTTGTAAGAAGATTTACTGACAAATAGAGTACAACTGATTAATATTAATATCTCATTTCGGCTTTTTGGGCATATTGGTATCGAATGACTAGGAAATTAAATTATTATTTGAATTCACATATGAGTTGCTTGCTATTACAAGTAGTATTAAAATTTATCGTATTTCACTTCAATGCCAATAGCTGTGCATGATAACATTTGATAGACAACTTTAAATAAAACGGAAGCTGTAACCATTAATACCATTATATCAAGTAACGTCAAATATACAAACAAAAGTGGCAATTTTTTATTATGTACATTTATTTATAACAAAATCAATTGTGCACAATTTACTAAGATTATAACATAATTATGTATTGACAGCTTTTTACTTCTCGTGTCCCGTTCTGTTAACCAGTGTTAACCCTTACATCCTTTCATAATTTTTACATAGGAGAATCGTATCTTCTGCAAACCTAAATAGACCAATCGCATTTAGGCTGTTTTAAATAGAACTTTCTAATTACTGTCTTATTGTTGATAGTTTTACGGTACCAATAAAAACACACCTCCACCTCACTCACTGACACATTGAACTATGTTATTCTGAAATAACAAATCATTTCGGATACACTTATTGACACTTACAACTTTCTGGACCTTTATATTTATATATATATATATATATATATATATATATATATATACCAGTTCTAGAATTGGTTCACGCAATATAGGGATTCCCATATTAAATTTTTAATGTTCAAATATTGGCTCACCAAATTATTTTAGAAAAAAAGTGTAAACATATTTCTTGCAATGAAAAAATGCTGTATACCACAATATCATTACTTATTTTCTTACACTTCATACAGGGGTTAAAGTTAAGAAAATTATAACTAGTATCTTAACAAAAATACATTGTGCCTTGGAATTGTTGAAATAAAAAACAATTGTTGGTTAGTTGTAATTTTAGTGTTTTACCCACAAATTTAAACGTATTTTATGTATTATGTATTCCTTGAATGAAAAGATTTTAATGGTAAAATGGTACTATTCTGGTAATAGTACACAAGCAGTAAGTGATATGTTTGCTATTGAATATACGGGTCGGCCAATTCCAAGTTACACTACTGTTGGAAGAATGATCCGCAAATTTGAAGCTACTGGTACCATAAATAATAAGTGAGTAGGTAAGTATAGCCGGTCTGACTTCATAACGGTGCACGCGTATGTTTTTTAATGTAACATACGCGTGCACCGTTTTGAAGCCAGACCGACCTTATATATACTTTTAATGTAAAATACGTGTGGACACGTATTGAAGTCAGACTGGCTTTATATTACTTTCAATGGAACATACAAGTGTGACTTCAAAACACACGTATGCTACGTTGAAAAATGTAAGTGCGTGAGGAGAAAATGTGGAGCTGTTTTGAATTTGGTTTACTAGCGAAAAGTTATAAAGTAGGACAGATGCAAAATATCGCATTCAAGTCAATTGTGTTTAATTAAAGTGGATTCTAATTTATGTTTTACTTTTGTTTAGAGGCTGCAAATACACATGGGCCGGTTTGACTTCAAAACGTGTCCACGCGTATGCTACTTTGAAGAATGTAGGTGCATGCAAACATGTGGAGCTGTTTTGAATTCAGTTCTCTGGCGAGACGTTATAATGTAGGTCAGATGCAAAATATCGCATCTAAATCAATTGTACTTGATTAAAGTGGATTCTGGTTTATGTTTTTTACTTTTGTTTAGAGGCAGCAAATACACAAACGTGTCCACACGTATGCTACATTGAAAAAATGTAGGTGTATGCAAAAAATGTGGACCTGTTTTGAATTCGGTTCTCTAGCGGAAAGTTATAAAGTAGATCAGATTTATAATATCACATCTAAGTCAATTGTATAAAGAATGCTGTATTTAATTAAAGCGAATTCTGATTTATGTTTTTACTTTTGTTTAGAGGCTGCAAATACACATAGGCCGGTTTGACTTCAAAACGTGTCCACACGTATGCTACGTTGAAAAATGGCCAAAGGCAGACAGACTGATTGCATCAATTTCTCATTCTCGCTTTTAAAAAATAACAAGTCGTAGTTATTAATTCGCGAACACAGATACCTGCAAGAAATATATACTGATTTGTCAAAGACAGACAGACTGATTGCATCAATTTTTCATTCCCGCTTAGCGACAAGTTATAAAGTAGGTCAGATTCAAAATACCACACACGTACGCTACATTGAAAAAATGTAGGTGCGTGCAGAAAAAATGTGGAGCTGTTTTGAATTCGATTATAGACAGGCAGACTGATTCCATCAATTTCTCATTCTCGCTGTTAAAACATAACAAGTCGTAGTTATTAAATCGCGAACACAGTTATCTGCAAGAAATATATACTGATTTGTCAAAGACAGACAGACTGATTGGGCCAATTTTTTATTCCCACTTAGCGAGAAGTTATAAAGTAGGTCAGATCCAAAATATCACACACGTATGCTACATTGAAAAATGTAGGTGCGTGCAGAAAATATGTGGAGCTGTTTTGAATTCGGTTCTCTATCGAGACGTTATAAAGTAGGTCAGATGCAAAAATCGCACCTAACTCAATTGTATTTAATTAAAATAGATTCTGATTTATATTTTTTACTTTTGTTTAGAGGCTGCAAATACACATAGGCCGATTTGACTTCAAAACGTGTCCGCACGTATGCTACGTTGAAAAAATGTAGGTGCATGCAAAAATGTGGAGCTGTTTTGTATTCGGTTCTCTAGCGAGAAGTTATAAAGTAGATCAGATACATCATATCACATCTAAGTCTATTGTATAAAGAATGCTGTATTTAATTAAAGCGGATTCTGATTTATGTTTTTACTTTTGTTTAGAGGCTGCAAATACACATAGGCCGGTTTGACTTCAAAACGTGTCCACACGCATACTACAATGAAAAATGTAGAAGCGTGCAGAAAAAAATGTGGAGGTGTTTTGAATTCTAGCGAGAAGTTATAAAGTAGGTCAGATGCAAAATATGCTAAGGCCGATTTGAATTCAAAGTGCGACCACTCTGCAAATACACATAAACCGATTTCAATTCAAAATGTGTTCACTTTTGTGATAGGTTGAAAAGTAGGTTAGCAAAGTACGCAAATGGTGGTAATCTGCTGTATAACGAGATTGTTCTTAATATTAATTTAATTAGTCGAAGTTTACTGCATATTTACATACCTACATATCCAAACATGTATACAATTAATATTCAGGGATTCAAATACAAAAAAAAACGAGTTTGTGTACAAAGATATTGCGGTTTTGGACTTGTTGGAAGGCGGCGTTTGGCATCAAAATTTTAAACTGCAAATGCAGTCTAGTTGTTTGAGCTAAGATCATATAAAACATAACGACTGGGTGCTAAGGAATATTTATGGTCTTTCTTGGGATGAATCTTCAACGGCTAGAATGGTGTCATCATATATAGCGCTTTATTTGAAGCAAATTATCAGAACCGGCGAAGAAGTTTGTGTGAAGGGTCTAGAAAAGAAGAAATGTATGGAAACCTATTTAATGCAAAACGTTGTAACTGATATGCTTGCACTAGGTTGTCCTAAGCTATCGAAGTTAAAAATCAACAATCGTTTACTATGAAACATCCATTGTTATAGACACAACAATAATTGTCTGCAATGTGCAAAACAAAATACCTTGTTATTAAAAGAATGGTTTAATAATAATAAAAAACAATAGAAAGATTGTGACTGTATTATATACCTTTTAATGTAATTTGACAATGTTAGCCTTATTAACTATTATTATTATAAAAAATTCTAGCAAACATTATTGTTATCGATCCAGCTATTGTGTACGTTAGAGAAGCCTAACCATTTTACAATGACTTTATTTCCACTCTTTCTTAGTTCTTCTACCAGGTGAATTCCCGAATGTTTAACCTTTTGCAACTTCATTTTATAAAATGCACCTTTGATTTCTTTCTCGTCTTGATTTTCTAATATATATGTTGTCGGATTGGTTACATTTACCTTTTTAATCTTAAAAATTTCATTTGACCAGTTTGGCGTGTAATCTTTCGTAAATGCTTTCCTGTGTTTACTAATCCTCACACTGTTTTTAATTGAATATTTTGGTATTTTGGTTGCAAGTTTGATGCGGGTAAATGATGATCTAAGAATAGTTTGTTCATTGGATTTATCAACTTTTACAGGTTTGACTCCGATAGTACTGTGAACTGTATTGTTGTATTGTTTCACAATATCGCTTAAATTTATTATCCAATTGTAAGAACCGTTGAGGTTAAACAAGTGCCACATTTTTCCCTTTAAAGTTCTAATTACACGTTCCACAATGAATGCCTTCTTTGTAAAAAAACACTATAATGGTTTATGCCATATGTATGTATTAGGGATTGAAAGTGTTTGTTATAATATTCTTTACCAAAATGAGACTGCAAATTTCTTGTCGGATTTTTAAATTTATTTAAAGTTGTTTTCATTGCAGCAGTAACATCAGTACCCGTTTTAAGTGGTACAGCCCATACGTATTTGGAGAAACAATCAATAACTACTAAAATGTATTTAAATCCTTTGTTTGTTTGCGAATATGGTAGCATTTCAATCAAATCGGTCTGAAGAAGGTCATTTAAACCTTTTACTATCACTTTGCGTCTCTTGAAATTTATTCTTGCTGGTTTATGAACTTCGTTTACTATATCCTGTTTCACTTTTGATAGAGCAACTATCAGAATACTTTTTTCTAATCAAGATTTATTAAATACAATTAATAAATACTTCTACGTTTGGATGTCGAAGCCTCCACTTGGTCACATATAATAAATGAAATAATAGTTAAAGTGTTAGATCAAGATCGAAATTTAGTTAATTTCAGAAGAGAACTGCTAACTTTAAGGTTGCACTTAAAAACAATCTGCAATAGCCATGGGTATTAAGTATAATGCACGCAATATGTCAAGAATTGCTATAAATGCTGGAAATTTCAAAGCAATCGACACTCGATTGATTGTTTCGAGACCGTTAACAGCAGAAAACCGGCAGTTTCTACAATCGTTAGGACTGCATTTATTTAATTAAAAAAAGTAGAATGAATAGTGAAATACTGAACGTGCATGGAAAAGTTTACTTCGACAATGCAATTGTTAATATTGAAAAACATATTCATCAGCCTTATGCTAACACACCTTTAAACAATAAGGATGAAATTCGAATCCCTATACAACAACAAGATGTTTACACCTTACCATCAAAGAGTATGCTGTACATAGAAGGCAAATTAATTAAAACAAATGGAACACCGTCTCAGACAGCAAAGTTTGTAAATAAGGGGTTTTGCTGCTTTTTTGATCAAATTAGATATGAGATTAGCGGTGTCATTGTAGATCGCTTTTGAATCCTGGGTTAACGTCTATAATGAAGGGATATGTTTCATATAATATCAATCAAAGTAAACACTTACAAAACGCTGGGTGGTTTCCTATGGATGATTCACAAATAGTTGATGCCAATGGGAATTTTAACGTTGCAATAAACCTTTCAATGGTTCTAGGATTATGCGAAGATTTTAAAAAAATTATTTTAAACCTTCGCCATGAGTTAGCTTTACTACGTTCTAGTTTTGATACTAATGCCATAATTAATCCTACACCTGATGAAGAAATAAAAGTTGTTTTAAACAAAGTTTTATGAAAAATGCCGCATGTAGCCGTTGATGATGCTCAACGAATTAATTTAATAGAATGCGTTGCACAAAATCAGGATTTTCGTATTACGTTTAGAGGATGGGAGTTGCATGAATATCAACTTCTACAGTAAACGCAACGTCATACATGAAACATTAAAACTACAATACAATTAGAAAAACCATGATTTGTGATTGTTGGTTTCCAAACCAACCGAAAAAATAGATACATGAGCAACTACAGTCGTTTTGATCATTTCTATTTAACCAACATGAAACTCTATTTAAATTCAGGAATTTTCCCGTACGATAACTTAAATTTGAAGTTCGAGAATAAACAGACTGCGTTGTTATATGAGATGTATGCCCAGTTTCACCAATCACACTAGGAAAAGGAAAATGGACCACTTTTTAATCCTGTAGATTTACGAAGTATTGCGCCATTAGTAGTCATAGATTGTTCTAGACAAAACGAAGCGTTAAAATCTGGTACTGTTGATATTAGATTAGAATTTGAAACTAGCAGAAACGTTTTGCCAAATATATCTTGTTATTGCCTTATATTTCATGATAAGGTAGTCAAATACAATCCACTCTCAAACAGCATAAGAATATTATAATTACTTTATTAGTGTACCTTTACAAATTATGAAGAAGAAAAAAAACAATAAATCATTTAGCAATTACAGTCTATTTATTATTTTACATGTTCAGGCGCCAAAGGTAAGTCACTGTGAATTTCATGCAAAGATACTGGGTAGTGTAAATCGCATTAAAAAAATAAATATATCCTACATCAGAATCATCGACAATTTTAATTAACGTCTAAACGTACTATTTCTGGACTGGTGCCATCTAAAAAAATTCAAATTCTCCACATGGAAGATATTCAGACATTGCAGCCCCATATAAATTATTAACATCAAAATACTTTAAATATTTAGAATCAATATTCTGTCTTTTAATGTAATTGGAATTGTAGCGTAATACTGAATCAAAATGTGAATAGCTATAAAGTCTGAAACGGGAACAAACGTTGAACACCCTCTTTAAGCAGATCATGATTGTTTATATTTACCTTCGAGTGTAACACTTCACTGTTAACTTTAAAATATCACTACTAACTTCGGTCACTAGCTAAATCACTTTATAATTAATATCTATAGAGATTTATTGACTATTTATACATAAATATGTTCTGATGTAAGCAAAAACAACAACTGTAAAAGTTAAATAAGCAAGTTTCAGAATAATGCAAAATAATTGCATAGCGAATTGCTTTTGGAAGCTGTTGTTAAAATCATTTTTATTTACGTTTTGATTCATGACCTAAGATAAATAGCTATAAAATTAGACATTTGCAATTTTTTCAGAAAATAAAGCAAATTCGAAATCTTGCATGATGACTATAAAAAAATTCATATTTGCAATTTTTTTTCAAACAATGAACCAAAGTTCGTTATGTTGCTGAGAGCACCATTATTTTTGCTTACACACTGTTTTTTTAATTTATTTCAGTATTGACACAGTACCGACAGTTTAGAAAAAAAATTACCAATTTGCATCGTTTTCTGAAAAAATTGCAAATGAAAATTTTATATATTCACCTATTTAATTATTCTAATGAATAAGAAACAGTATGTAAGCAAAAATAATGATGCTCTTGGCCAAATTTCGATAACGATCAACATTGCATTCTTTGAGCCTTGGTTACTGCTTTACAAAATCTTCATAGAATATCTAGCTATCAACATTTTTTTTTGATTCAATATTACGCTACAATTCCATTCGTTTCCAATTGCATTAAAATAAATAAAAAAATTGAGAAGCTCAACAATCTCACAATTAACCTATATTGCATAGAAAATATTAATATACTCCCATTTTTTGTTTAAGTGAAAATTTAGGGAAAAAACAGAACCTATTAATCTGATGTTGCGTTTCTTGTAGAAGTTGATATTTATGTCATCCTGTAAATGGAATATGCAAATCGTGATTTTGTGCAACGCATGAAATTTTCCATAAAACTTTGTTTAAAACAACTTTTATTTCTTCATCAGGTGTAGGATTAATTATAGCACGTAGTAAAACTAACTCATGACGGAGGTTTAAAATAATTTTTTTAAAATTCAACGAAGGCATAGAGTAAAATAAAAAACCTAAACTAGTTAAATGTCGTTTAAAATAATGCGATGCAAATGGTCCTTAACTAATACAGTAATATTGAATAAGTTTTAGATTATTGGCGACATAATTTACATTTCAGTAAAACTGAAAAAAATTGACCTTACTACATTTAATTAGATTCAAAATAACATATACAGGGTGAGTTTTTAGTGTGGCAATGGTCGATAACTCCGTTATTATAAAAGCTACTTAAACCAAATTTGGAGGCGTTTTAGGCATGCCTAAAGTACACATTCTAAAAATATTTGGAAGCATACAGGGGGTTTCCTAATTCCAGGGCATATTAAACTTATATTTTTTTAAATGGAACACCCTATATATTATTACATTTTTGATAAGCCCATAAAAAGGGCTTTAATTTGATATGAAATTGTATCTGTCTATTCCTTTTAGTTTTGAGATATTCAACTGTTTTTAGAAAAAATGACCCTGATTAGATACATTGCCACTGCACTAATACACAACTTATGTTAATTTTAAAGTTGCAGAAAATTTTACTATATACTATAGTATATTTGTAATTATCACTTTTTTGAAATTTCTTTACAGTATACTGGGTGTGTCAGGTTTCGCAAAATGCAATTTTTAAATTTTTCTTTAAATGGCACCCTACCAATTTTATTGCTGCAATGGATAGTTCATTAAGTGTCCTTTCATTTTTGTTAAGCATTCCCTATACATAAATCCATTACTTTCTGAGATATTTTTGATTTTCTTCAAATTTTAAGAATGTTTTTAATTTACATAACTAAAAATAACTTGCTATTGGAGAATATTATAAAACAATTAATACATTTTGATTAACAATCAACTACACTTATCCAATAACAATTTTCACTAAAGATATAACAACCTACAATGATACGCTATCAACAGAATTCGGCCAGATCAACAATATGCATTTTATAGAAAATGTTCAAACAGGAAATCAGGCAGGCTTTGAAAAAAAATTACAATTACAATTAAAATGTCATTTAGGTTTATTAATTGTAGTGTGTTGTCATTTAACACATTATCAGTTCTGTTTTAAATGTAATTTTTCAAGGAGTTTTCAAAATGAATTTTACAGTGGAAGAACAAATAAATATGATTTGGGTATTGGGAGCAAGTTTAAGAAACTTCCTACTTGCATCAAGAATATACCAAGAGAGATATCCTGTTAAATGACAACACACTACAATTAATAAACCTAAATGACACTTTACATGTAATAGTTTTTTTTTCAGAGCCTGCCTGATTTCCTGCTTGAACATTTTCTATAAAATGCATATTGTTGATCTGGCAGAATTTTGTTGATAAAGTATTATTGTAGGTTGTTATATCTTTAGTGAAAATTGTTATTGAATAAGTGTAGTTGATTGTTAATCAAAATGTATCAATTGTTTTATAATATTCTCCAATAGTAAGTTACTTTCAGTTATGTAAATTAAAAACATTCTTAAAATTTGAAGAAAATCAAAAATATCTCAGAAAGTAATGGATTTAGGTATAGGGAATGCTTAACAAAAATGAAAAAACGCTTAATGAACTATCCACTGCAACAATAAAATTGGTAGGGTGCCATTTAAAAAAAAAATAAAAATTGCATTTTGCAAAACCTGACACACCCTGTATACTGTGAAGAAATTTCAAAAAAGTGATAATTACAAATATACTATGGTATATAGTAAAATGTTCTGCATCTTGAAAATTAACATAAGTTGTGTATTAGTGCAGTGGCAATGTATCTAATCAGGGTCATTTTTTCTAAAAACAGTTGAATATCTCAAAAACTAAAAGGAATAGACAGATACAATTTCATATCAAATTAAAGCTCTTTTTATGGGCTTTTCAAAAATGTAATAATATATAGGGTGTTCCATTTAAAAATATAAGTTTAGTATGTCCTGGAATTATGAAACACCCTGTATACTTCCAAATATTTTTAAAATGTGCACTTTAGGCATGCCTAATATGCTTCCAAATTTGGTTTACCTAGCTTTTATAATAACGGAGTTATCGACTGTTGCCACACTAAAAACTCACCCTGTATATAGGTATGTAATTGCGTTTACATTGAATGTAGGTTGTATTTTATTTTGATAACAAAGTTCATTACACGAGCAATGCATGCATCGTCAGGAATTCTTTCATTGTCAAGGTGCTGCAATATAGCCTACACTAAAATAAATTACACGACGTTATTTCTGGGATAAAACTGCAAAATGCTTTTTAATACTGGTTTTAAAAACTTTTGTGTACCTAATCACAACCAGAAAACGGCATTCTATTTTTGCTTTAAAGCAAGATATTAAAATCATATTATTTATGATAGGAACAAGATCACTTCTGTTAACGTTTCATTCCCACATAGCATGAGTGTAAATTATTAAGCAAAATTGACAGTTTAATTTAATCTTGGATTAGATGGTTTTAATCTCAGTTTACAGAACGAATGTAAAAACAATTTTTGATTTTTAATCTGAGTGCATATTTCGTATAGATGCTTTTATTTTTTGCGATTGAAAGTAGAAATGCATGTGATTTAAAATTGCAGAGTTGCCTTCAGTACGTAACTATGGAAATGCGAATGCAGAAGAAGTCAATAGACTAAATTTTCGTTGCCAAAAAAAAACGCTGTCGTATGTAATTCCTTTTTGTAATTAAGTACTACAAATTGGACAATAGAAAAAGTCTATGATATCGAGTATTCTTTAATATATTTAATTAAAATGTATAAAAGTCAATTTCTTTCAGTTGTACTGAAAAAGTAAATATTTCAAATATGGTATACTAATGTGTTTAAAATCTATGGGAAACTAGTGACCAGCTAATCTTAGATTGCGTTGATCAATTATAATTGCTTTTAGGGTTTGGAGTCCTATTCATGCTGACTGAGTGGATTTATTTATTATTCTGCTGATGTTAGCATTAAATTTCTCGCTGAATACATTTATTTTATTTTTCTGCAGACGTCAGTATTAAATTTATACATGACTGGGTTTATTAAATTTTCTGTAGATTTCATATTTTTACAATTGCTATCTAGACAATACCTTAGCATTAAATTCTTGCTGACATGGGTTAAATTTTCTGCTGTTCTTCTTGTTTAATATCTTTATATACTCAAGATATGTGCGTGATAATCGCTCAATCTTTATTGTCAAGTTGTAGTTGTGTTCTATAGAACAAATCAAGAATGAAAACTTTTTTTAAAATTGCCCTTGTCAGGAAAGAATACTGATAGTGGTTGGGTTAAAATTAATGAGTAGTTTATAGTCAATCCAAATGAAGTGCTGGAAAAATCGTTGACTCCGTGAGCAGATCCACCAATTGTAACGTACGACCTGATGACACCAAAACACAGTATGTATTCGTTGGCTTAATATAGATTTAATTTTCTTAATGCATTTACTTGATCTAATCTTCATCTGTACTTTTTTTAGTGAACACGAAGAGGAACAACCAGAAACGACCACGCGTCAAAGATAAAGAAGACAACCCTCATAGAACCGATAAAGCAATATTTTACCGCTCAGAGTTGGAGTGAGTTAGAACTTTTCTTTATATTTGGGATGCTTGCTCATTTAGAAAACGAAGATATAAACAACTTAAGTGAATTATAGTATGTTTATTCTAGAGTACACAACATTATATATATATATATATATATATATATATATATATATATATATATTATAAATTACAATAAAAAAAAATATATTGTGTGTTTCTTTTCACATTACTCCCGATTTAATAACTACGACTTGTTGAAAAATTGTGAAAAATTAATGCCATCAGTCTGTCTGTCTTTGGCAAATTTCGAAATATCTGTACATTGGGAAACCAGTAACCAGTAAATAACTCATAGCGTATATTTCAATAGATTTATTTCTAGTTTTTGAAGTTGGAGCATTTCATAAATTTCCCCGTTTATATATTTTTTGCAGATAACTGTGTTTGCGATTTAATAACTACGACTTGTTATTCTTTAAAGCGAGAATGAAAAATTGATGCAATCAGTGTGTCTATCGTTGACAAATCAGTATATATTTCTTGCAGATAATTGTGTTCGCGATTTGATAACTACGACTTGTTATTTTTTAAAAGCGAGAATGAGAAATTGGTGCAATTAGCCTGTCTATCTGTCTGTCTTTGGCAAATTTCGAGATATCTGTACAATTTGTAAATGTTGTAAAACCAGTAAAAACCTATTGCGTTGATCAATTATAATTGCTCTCAGGGTTGAGAGTCCCATTCGTGCTGACTAAGTTTAATCGTTTTTGCTGCAGACATCAGCATTAAATTTTTTACTGACTACAATAATACAGACACAATCTTTCTATTGTTTTTTATTATTATTAAACCATTCTTTTAATAACAAGGTATTTTGTTTTGCACATTGCAGACTATTATTGCTGTGTCTATAACAATGGATGTTACATAGTAAACGATTGTTGATTTTTAACACCGATAGTTTAGGGCAATCTAGTGCAAGCATATCAGTTACAACGTTTTGCATTAGATAGGTTCCATTCATTTCTTTCTTTTCTAGACCCTTCACACACACTTCTTCACCGGGTCTGATAATTTGCTTTAAATAAAGCGCTATATATGATGACACCATTCCAGCCGTTGAAGATTCATCCCAAGAAAAACCATGAATATTCCTTGTCACCCAGTCGTTATGTTTTATATGATCTTTGCTCAAACAACTAGACTCAATTGGCAGTTTAAAATTTTGACGCCAAACACCGCCTTCCAACAAGTCCAAAACCGCAATTTCTTTGCACAAGAACTCGTTTTTCTTGTATTTAAATTTCTGAATATTAATTATATACATGTTTGTATATGTAGGTATGTAAATATGCAGTATACTTCGACTAATTAAATTAATATTAGGAGCAATCTTCTTATATAGCAGATTACCACCATCTTCGTACTTTGCTAACCTACTTTTTAAGCTATCACAAGAGTGAACACATATTTTAAATTGAAACCGGCCCATGTGTGTATTTGCAGAGTGGTCGCACTTTGATTTCAAACCGGCATTAGCATATTTTGCATCTGACCTACTTTATAACTTCTCGCTAGAATTCAAAACAGCTCCACATTTTTTTCTGCAGGCATCTACATTTTTCAATGTAGCATATGTGTGGACACGTTTTAAAGTCAAACCGGCCTATGTGTATTTGCAGCTTCTAAACAAAAGTAAAAACATAAATCAGAATCCACTTTAATTAAACACAATTGACTTTAATGCGATATTTTGCATCTGACCTACTTTATAACGTCTCGATGTAGAACCGAATTCAAAACAGCTCCACATGTTTTCTGCACGCACCTACATTTTTTCAATGTAGCATACGTGTGTCATATTTTGAATCTGACCTACTTTATAACTTATCGCTAAGCGGGAATGAAAAATTGATGCAATCAGTCTGTCTGTTTTTGACAAATTAGTATATATTTCTTGCAGATAACTGTGTTCGCGATTTAGTAACTACGACTTGTTATTTTTTAAAAGCGAGAATGAGAAATTGATGCAATCAGTCTGTCTGCCTTTGGCCATTTTTCAACGTAGCATACGTGTGGACACGTTTTGAAGTCAAACCGGCCTATGTGTATTTGCAGCCTCTAAACAAAAGTAAAAACATAAATCAGAATCCAATTTAATTAAATACAGCATTCTTTATACGATTGACTTAGATGTGATATTATGAATCTGACCTATTTTATAACTTCTCGCTAGAGAACCGAATTCAAAACAGCTCCACATTTTTTGCATGCACCTACATTTTTTCAATGTAGCATACGTGTGGACACGTTTGTGTATTTGCAGCCTTTAAACAAAAGTAAAAAACATAAATCAAAATTTACTTTAATCAAATACAATTGATTTAGTTGCAATATTTTGCATCTGACCTACTTTATAACGTCTCGCTAGAGAACTGAATTCAAAACAGCTCCATATTTTTGCATGGACCTACATTTTTTTAACGTAGCATACGCGTGGACACGTTTTAAAGTCAAACCCGCCCATGTGAATTTGCAGCCTATAAACAAAAGTAAAAAACATAAATCAGAATCCACTTTAATTAAATACATTTGACAGATGCGATATCTTGCATCTGACCTACTTATAACTTCTCACTAGAAAGCCGAATTCAAAACAGCTCCATATTTTCTCTGCACGCACTTACATTTTTCAACGTAGCGTACGTGTGTTTTGAAGTCACACACGTATGTTCCATTGAAAGTAATATAAAGCCGGTCTGACTTCAAAACGTGTCCACACGTATTTTACATTGAAAGTATATAAGGCCGGTCTGGCTTCAAAACGGTGCACGCGTATGTTACATTGTACAACATACGCGTGTACCGTTTTGAAGTCAGACCGGCTTTACTTACCTACTTAAGTGTAAATGTAGTGAAACGTCCAACAAAATGTAAGACATCAAGACAATGCAAACGTTGTCGACGTATTACTTTCAGTAACTGAAAATCCTAATGTAAGTGTGCGCCAACTAGCTGAAAATGTTGAGATACACTACACTACAGCACACAAAGTTTTAAAAAAGCACAAGTACCTATCCTACAAATATCAGTGCCATCAAGAATTGAGTCCAATTGATATGGAGAATAGGGCTAAGTTTTGCTACAACATTCTCCAAAAAGCACACGAAAATAGAATTTTTTTAAGAAATATCTGTGCACGTTCACGCTTCACAATGAGTCAAACACGCAAAATTGTAGGATTTGAGCTACACAAAATCCTCATGATTATTTAGAAACGAGAACCCAATATCCCCAAGAATTAAATGTTTGGGTCGGTATCTTGGGGCATCATATTATTGGATCGTTTTTCCCTGGCGGAAATTTAACGTCTGAACGTTTTTTAGAACTATTTTCTGAAGAAATAACACCAGCTATAAATGACGTTGCGCTAGAATATGAAGAAATTTGGTTTCAGATAAATGGTTGACATACACATAACAGTCGTGACGTCCACGAATATTTAAATCAAAGCTTTGATGGCAAAGTTATTTTTAGAGGATTTGAAGTTGGTTGGCCTGCTCGGAGCCCTGACCTATCTCTTAATGATTTCTTTCTACGGGGAAGTTTGAAATCAAAGATTTACAGTGGTAGCAGTTTTAAAAATTTGGAACAATTGCAAAACCGTATTCAAGATCACTTTGCAAGAATTTCACCATATTAGTTGGCAAATGTCAGGCGAGAATTTTATGAAACACTGGGTTATTGTTAAACAGTGAATAGAGGCTTATTTGAACATTTATTATAATAATTGCTTTTTGTGTTAATTCGTTGAATAAAATTTAATTCTTGTTCTATTGCAGATTATTACTCTCATTATTTTAGAAATTCTCATTATGCAAGGAACATGAGGTTTATTAACATATCCTAATAACGGCGAATTTGTTTCAATAGTTTTCAAATCATCAACGATGGGTTTTGTTAAGATGGCAGTTTGGTATTTCCTTGCTTTTAAAATTTTGGAGAAAGTGAAATACATTTTCGGCATCAGTAAACATTGTCTAAATGCATAACTTATGTAGTCTGTTACGCAAAACTATTTAAAATACGTCTAAATCTGCAGCATTACCATTGTTTCAACAATTCCAGGGCACAACCTATTTTTGTTAAAATAGTTGTTTTAATTTCCGCGGTGCTGACCTAACCTATCAAATTTTCCTTTTATCCAACCGAAGTCGGAGGCAATTTTACCCTATAATGCAATTTTGCCCTATAAGGCAATTTCACCCTATCAGGCAATTTCACCCTAATCTAACATCCTACATATATCCGGCATATATTCGGACATATGTCGATGCACACTCCTGCCCAGTCTGACCTAGGTCGGATTAAATCCGACCTAGGTCGGATAACAAAACTGTTCTTAAACAAAAAAATGTGAGCGATATGGCGGTGTTCACCATATTTGGGTATCTTCGGCAATATGCGCCTCCACTCTGTAGGGTACCTAAGGGCAATTTTCGTATTCAATTTAGTATTCGACAGTAGTTAGAACGGTAAACATGAGCGTCTCCAAGGTGATTAACGTTCCTCAACTTCTTGAGAATAAAGTGAAACCAACAAATGAGCGATTTGGATGGTGGCTGTTAGCAGAAAATATGTGCAACAATAATCTGGTGACAAATATTGGTAATATTTGTTATGTCGAAGGCGAACAGATGCTGACTGGTAGAATACACACACCAATTACAGAACCATTTTGTGACGATATAATGTTGGTTAAAATTTGCGACCTTTCTGACGCCGAGCAAACATCTGCAAACAAAAGGATGTTTATCCTAAAAAAAGAAACTTGTGGTGCATTTAACAGCTATCTACGAAGAAAGCTCGACCGATTTGTTTCCGCTAGGCATGGTGTTAAAGCTAAGCTTCCGTTTTCTTTGGAAAGCACTAACAAGATGGGCCAAGAAGTAAAAAAAATCATGGGAAAAGAAGGCCTCGAATGCATTAATAAAAAATTCCAAAATCCTATATGTGTTCCGTACAAAGTGGAACTAGCAGATGTTAAATTGGACACTTTATTGGAGGAACTACCCGATATATTAGACGAACTCAAAAAAGATTACTAGTATTTTTTTGACATGGATGTAACCCAAGATTTTGCTGGTATATTTAGCAAGATGGAGATGTGTAATTAGTTAACTACAAACCATAACTTTTGCTACAAGGGCAAATACGAAGAAAAGTGCAATATAATAGTTGACATCGATGAAACTGTGGGAATCGATTGTTTAACATGGCAAACAACAAATTCAAGAATTAAGATATACAACAAATTTGTGTGTCAGATAACAAGTCCTGGTGTTAATAAACAACTTGGCAATCATAAACTAGATTTTTTACGTTGTCCAGATGTACGTTTAAGGGAAACATTTGCGTCTATTTTGGCCAAAGAACATGGTATTACGCGATTGGAAGCGACAATATACAACTGTACAATTGGAAACTATGTCAGTGCGGAAATGGTGTATAATCCCTTAAAAGATTGTTTAACCTTATTGGAAGATAGTAAGTTATACTTCCTAAAGGCGCCAATGTACTCGGTTGCTGCCGTTTTTTTTTTTTCTTCTCCTACTTTATAATTACCACGCTCCAAGTTAGGTGTCTGCAAAACAAAGTCTTCCGACGTAACTAGGGTCTATTCCTTGGGTAGAGCTATGAGCAATGGGGGGTTAAGTCGAAATCTGTGGGGGTCACACTCAAACTAAAACAAACAGGCGCCACCAAGTCCAGATTGATTCATGTTAATGGCATGGCAAATTTCTAAGGGCGGACGTGGAGACCCAAAGAAAAAAAAGATCGCCTTCGCTGACAAAAACCTGTCTTAACAGAATAAGACGCTGTTCCTGTAAGGAAGAATAATAATTAAGTCACATAGAAAATGGGAACACTGTTTGTGTCCCTCAAATATGCCTAAAAATGCAAAAAGAATATTTTCTACATAAGGGTAGCATCAAAATTTAATTCTTATTGCTTTTTGGTTGTCAGGTCTGATCAAACTAGATCAGAATAAAAAGACTTTAAGCGTGGATTATTAATTTACTAGAAAGAATTTTTTTGCTTCTGTAAATAAAATTCAATGCAATAAAATTAAATGAATACTTGAATTACTTGAAAAATTAACGTAAGGTTTATCAACTTGATTCTTACTCAAATATATTACAACACAGTGTGACTGGTTACACTAATGTTTTCTAACCCATTCAGATCTGTTTAGGTCAGTTACAAATTAATATACAAAAATTTCTCGTTAAGTTAAAAGTACTAAAATCGATTTGAAGTCGAAATGTTCACGAAGATATTCTCTTTCTTTTTTTATCAAAGGTGGTAGTAATGTAATACTAAACATCTGCTTGCAATAGTGCAATTGTTGACAGCATATTTCAAACAAACAAATGACGTAGCCGCAGCTGTTATTTTATGCTGAAGCCACGTGTTGTCACATATCTACTAAACTGAGTGAAATTTAAATTTGATACTGGAGAAAACCAGCTTAGCAACAAATAAACTGAATAACAAATTCGTACTTCTATGTAACAAAACAAAATAACGTGCTTTCAGAATGAAGCACAGAAGAATTCCTTAAAGCTACTACGAACCAAACCCCGGGCTGCGTTCCTTGGCTAGATTGGGAACTGCATCGCCGTGCGGAATCTGCAACTAATTATTCCTGCTTTCCATCCTCTAAATACAGGTGTTGAAGTGAAGTGGGTTTCTTAACATTGATTCAAATTCGTCTAATCTTAGTTGTAACTTTAAGTTTGCATTCCTAAGCCTTGCGTGTACCTAATTTTCTTTACGTAGTTTTATAAGTTTTCGTTGCGTAGTTTGTAAGTCTTCTTTGCGCTAAACAAATTTTCAAATTAGATACTATGATAATGAGTATACATTACCAACCGTTACTCAGAAAGTGCGTCTCACAATTAAAGCGACCCGCAGGTCACTCGCCATTCTCTTCCTAAACATGTTGTTGCTGCTTTTACCTATCGACGAGTGCCTCTCCCGCGTTCTTGCCTGGTGGGAGGGTCCCGAGGGGGGTTGTCAATCCTCTCAACGCGCGTGCAAGTGGCTGTGGAATACACCGACATCCAAAACAAATAGACTAACGAATCTAGATACTGTTTTAATGTAAAAATTTGATTGTTACCCGTATTACTACTTTAGTTAATAAAGGTGTTTTAATATTCGTTGTACCTTTAATGAAGAGATTTATTAATTCGAAAATAAAATTGTTACACGGTACCACTTGCCAAAATGTGGAGTAAGCTAACGGACAAGCTACAAACTAGCTGCTGTTTAGTGTATAATAACCTACTACAGTACGTGTATTGGGGAAACGGCAAAACAAAGAAATTGACGGGCTTGCAAATTAAGTTGTCCGAAAAACCAGAGGAAAGGGAAAAATTGATAAAGTGTGTGCTTTCGGCTTTTAGTTTTAACTATTTACCTGTAAATTATTTGGAGTTAGTAGAGGAGAAAGACAGCCAAGATAAAATAAAAATCTTACACAAGTGCTACATTAAAGCATATTCTACAATTCCAAAAGAAATAGTCATTTCGGAATTGGGGTTGATAGATACGCCTAACGTTCGTCCAAAGGTTGTACGACAACACGTAAATATTGGCAGTACACTCTATCGGTTTACGCTAAAGAAAATTGCCCCATTATGCGTGCCATACGCTGTAAGTGGAAGAAAAAGACAACTGGAATTAGAGGAAATGGATGCAATAAGGCGAAAGTTGGACTACATGGAAAACACTGCGACAATACGCGAACAATATAAAGATGTGTTAGACAAAGAACATCTTATTAGAGAAAATAAGGAAGAACTAAAAGATTATTTTATGTGCCGATAGACTGACTTAAATACATCCGGGTTCTACAAGCTGTATGCATTTGAGGTTAGTAAGAAAGACCCGGTAAGTTATGTAGGCGTCCTTGCGGAAAAGGATGATACTAAATCCGTATATTTTTCAAAAGGTTATTCTAAAAACGTATTTATCAAAATGGCAGATAACAAAGACGAACTAAGGAATTTGGGTTTTGTAACCTTGGCGTACAGCACACGCAAAGGGGTTCTGCTAAACATTGTATATTTTCCTAGTAAAGAACCCTTCGGATCATTTAAAACCGAGGGCCTTACAACCTATAACGACCATATATTCCCAAAAGTGGTGGACATGCAACTACACAACAGTGAGAGGAAGAATAAGGATTCCTTCCAATACCGACAAGAAGAAGTCGATCAAGCTAACAATATACGTATGCAGGATATAGTGGGAAAGCTGCGATTAAAAGATTGTAATAAGCTGCAAGAATTACACGAAGGAATGGATCTGGTTGTCGATGGAATCAAATACTTTATATATAAAGACAAACTTCGGTACATTTTGCAATTCAAAAACCTAGACGGTCTCTATGTACAAACTATTGGCTAGAAAAGGAGATAGAGGACTTGGATGTCGATTTAAATTTTAAGCTGCGAATAAAATTAGATAAAATTAAAACGACTCCAAACAAACATAAAGAAAGGACTGTTTTCTGTTTATAACTTTGTATTAAAATTAAGTTAAAATGGCTCGATGCTTGGTATTCAATATTTTAAATTTTGTTACGTATAATGTCAGAATAGAAATTTTAGAATAGTATTACATTACTCTTTATTTACAAAAGGCTATGACGTCACCACGAAATAGCAGTTACACAGAAAGGGTTGCGCATGGGTAGGGGTGCGTATGGTCAGGGGTGCACATGGGCTGGGATGAGTCTGTGCGTACACGAAAGAAGCGGAAGTTAACAGTTACCAAACATATAATTCCTATTTGGGTGGTATGGAGTACTTGCCGGCGTATGTATCCGGAGTAAAAAACACGATTTGTACACGCGGCTTATTAATAAAATTAGTTCATCGAGCGAAGATGACAAGCGTAACGTCATCCCTGGAAACATATCAATCTACGCATGGGGTCTAAGATAGTTGTCTATATTTGTATAGATTTTGTAAATCTATTGTATATATTAGTTTTAAAATTCCATAATTTTTAAGTCCTTCTTTCACCTTCCCTTTTTCCAAATCCTTCCTGCTTCTATCCTGGTGGGCAGAGTATACGTGTTACCTCCACGTGGTGTTCGCGGGGCACAGCGGTTTTAGATTTCTCGGGAAATGGTTGGTTAAAGCTTATGTCTTGGGTAGCAAAAAAAAAGGTTTTAAAGATGGAGTTAAATATAGATGGACAAAAATTAGAGGTTTGGGTCTTTAAAAGGCGTAACTTTGTAAGGGGTGGTTGTGTTTAAAATCTATTTGCAGATTTGGGCTCTCTAGAAAAATCTAATATTAGTTGATACCAAACAAGATATATTTATCTTAAAAGAGTGACTACCACGCGGATAATAGATACAATATACCGTTCATTTACATTTCCAATGCTCCACCCGTAGGTTCTACATTGGCTAGGAGGCGAGTTTTTTGTTGCCTGGAAATTTAGAATTTTGCCGAACCCTTGCCGTTCCAGGCAAGGTAGGGATTTTTAACGTGCGCGACAACACTCACACACGGGACCTTCATTTAACCTCTCATCCGAACGAGGGCGTAATTTTTGTGAAAAATGCTCACCTGTCAAGCAGTCGGCCGTGACGGGATATGAACCCGGGACCTTGGGATCCGTAGTCTTACGCTTACTACATTGATCCACGGCGACGCCCAGATACAATATACCGCTTGTCAATAAAAAAAGTTGTAGGAAATTCAAAGACGAATTTAATGGGTGTTTATTATTAGAATTTGTTGGTAGTAGGGCTAAGTCCTACTATATTGTATGCGAGAAAGACACGATTAAAAAGATTAAAGGGGTCTCACGAAGTGTAGTTAAGAATATTAATGTAAATAGTTTTAAGGACATTGTACATAATAATTCTGATGCCCTTATGCATAGCATGGTGTGTATTCGAAGTCATAAACACCAACTTTATACTCAATTAAGTAATAAAATTAGTTTCGTGCGAGGATAACAAAAGGTACGTCATCCCTAATAGTACAGCAACCTACGCATGGGGACATAAAGATATAGGATAGTTACTTATATATGTATATATTTTATTGTGTATGTATATAGCAGCATGTTAGTTAGTTATAAGAGATACCCACCATCCCCATCCTTAATAATCCCTTCGCTTCCGGCGACATGTGTTTACCTCCACGCGGTGTCGCTGGACGGTAAAACATATTGTTAGATTACCGAAAACACGGTTTGTCTAGTAAAGAACCCTTCCGATCATTTAAAACCGTGGGTCCTACAACCTATAACGAGTATATATTCCCAAAGGGGGCATGCAACTACGCAACAGTGCGTGGGAGAATAAGGAACCTCTCCAATAAAAAATTAAAGTTTCCATGTACGTAGCACCAGCCATTGGGAAATGGCAATAATGATGTTAAACCTATAAAGGTGATTATTAATTGTGGTTTAGAAAAATAGTAGTCTTTTTGGACATATAAAATGGCTTAGACTGATTAATGTATATAGTTACATATTCCCGTACACATCCACAAACATCTGCTTACCCCCACATACGGACAGTAGCTTTCTTTTTAATTTATTTCAGTACATTACAGATTTATAAAAAAAAATCCAATTGGCACTTAACAAATTTAAACATATAACAAAGGTTATAAGAAATTTACAAATTGCAAGTCTTTTCAGACTCGATAAAGTTATATGAAAAATGTCTATATGCATATAGTCTGTGTTAACTGTCATCATTATGCGGTCTATAACGGCCTGCTGCCCGTAGTTCGTCCTATGAAAATTTAATAAAAATAAATTATCAGAGCGAGTAATCTGATGTTTTACATGGAAATTTAATTTTGCAAGCAGGGCATCGCAATCAATCAAGTTGTTAACAATTTTAAACACAAATATAAACATCCCTTGTTTCCTTCTTGTTTGTAGCGATTGGAGACCCAGTTATTGCAACCTTGCCCTCGGAGTAATGTGATCACTTGTAAAGTGTATTTGGTACAAAGCAAATTTAGCGAACTTAGACTGCACCCCTTCAATGCGATCAATGTGACATGAGTAAGATGGTGACTAAATTACAGAGTTATACTTCTAACCAAACCTGAGTAAAGTGCTTTTAAGGCTTTCATGTTGCGAATGGTTTTACAATTTCTTTTGATACCCAAAGCTCTGAGGGATTTGGATACTATAGCGTTGATGTGTTCTCTAAAGGTTATTTTAACATCAAAGGTAGTTCCTAAGTCAGTGATACGCGAGACTGAATTTATAGAATGACTATTATTACTATAATTGTAGTACATAGGAATTGAGCATCTGTAAAAGCACATAATTTTACATTTAGAAATGTTCAACTTTAAGAAGTTACCATCACAGTAGGTCACAAAATTATCTAAATCCTGTTGCATTTTGAAGCAATCAAATTTTGAATGTATCACCCTGAAAAATTTTAAGTCATCGACATAAAGTAACACCTGTGAACTCTTGAACATAGACACAACATCATTGATGAAGAGCAAGAATAAAATCGGACCCAGGAGTGACCCTTGCGAAACCCCTGAACCTACTGTTATCTCTCAAGATGAAATATTTCCAATTTTCACACATTGAGTTCTGCTTTGCAAATAGGATTGAATCCAAGATAGATATAAACCGTGTATACCTAACGCTTCTAGTTTCAACACAAGCAGCTGATGGCAAATACTATCGAATGCCTTACTCAAATCGGTACAAATGACATCGATCTGATATCCAAGTTCTATATTCTTAGTTAAATATTCGTGAAATACAGCAAGATTAGTTGCAGTAGAACGGCCTTTAAAAGACCCATGTTGCTGAATTGCTATGGTATGTGTAAAATTTCTAAAAAGTTCATCTGTGATTATTGATTCCATAATTTTAGATAATATGGACAGCAGTGATATGCCTTTATAATTAGCAACATCCAACCTATTTCCAGATTTGAATATGGGAAACAGTGTTGAGATTTTCCAAGACTTGGGAAAAGTACCAGTGTCAAAGCTACACTGAAATAATAAAGTAATAGGTTTAACCAAAGATGCGCTACAGTTTTTCAACAGTACCAGATGTATACCATCTGGCCAGCTCTTATTACAATTCGGAGCAAATATTATTTCTTACACCTCGTCGGTGGTAAATGTATTGTGGTATAGGCAGTTGCAAACAGTGTAGTGAGTATCAAAGTTAAACACCGGAATGATGGTATGCACTGTATAAGAACTTTCAAAATGTTCAGCAAATGCATCAGCTATAAGTTGAACATAATTTAGTGCACGTTCTTTGTAAATCATCTGCCGAGGAATACCATTGTTATTCTTTAAAGAATTAATAAATGACCAGAAGTATTTAATACTTGTAGGTATTAAAAGTTCAGTATCAAACAAGAATTTTTTGTAACAACGATTGATAAGAACTTTAGTTTCTCTTTGTGTGGTACACGTTGGAGTGTATAAAAAATCGGGACAGCTCCAAAACGTTTCCCAAAGCGTAAATCTTAGCAAATGGACTGTAATTGTATGCAATTGGAGGTAAGGTGCGAAAAACAGTAACATAGGTCAAACCGTAATTAATGCTTGCTTACCTTACAATGTTGTTCACCAATTTACTCCCGCGAAGATAGGTGTTGTTTACCGGTCGACGCAACCTGGTCGGGCAGCAGCACTTATGCACTCGCGGTTATAGTTATTAGGTGTTGAGTCGGTGAAGAACGATACGAGACTCTCATGTTGGTGAAGCGAAAAAGGCTTTATCGCTCCGCCATATGTGTAGCACAACAATAATATACGATAAGGCCATCTATATTGTCAATCGCTGACCTCCAACTGTATGAAGTTTTAACATACCCCCCACCCAAAATGGTAAATTTTGTTGTATACCGTAAAATGAATGGGAGAAAAAATGAAAATAGAAATTTAAAAAAATTTTTAAGTATGTATAAATTAGTCGAGTACTCTGCATTTTGCTTCCTGCATTAAAATATAAAATAAAACATAATTTGTAGAGAAAAAAGAAAAAAAAATAAAAATTGCATGTTAGAATGCTGAATTACTTATGGAGGAGGAAGTGGTACCAGCTAGTTAATTGGGCGGACCGCTTCGCCTGTGGGTGTTTTTAGTTTTACAACTCTTGTTACACCATCGGGAGTAAAAAAAAGTACTAGATCCCCTTCTTCTATGGTTTTGGAAGGGGTTTTTCACTTAGGTTTTTGCTGTAAGCTGTGCAAGTACCCTATGGACCAACACTTCCAAAAGCTCTGTACAAGTTGTTGGGACATTTGCCAACGACTAAGCCGATTCGCAGGAACATTTTGCAGGTCCACTTCACACCGCGTAAGTAAAGGTCCACCAGTTAGAAAATGGCCCGGAGTCAAGGCATCCGTGCCTTCTTCAGGTGACGTTGTAAGTGCGCAAAATGGACGGGAATTTAAGATTCCTTCTATGCGGGTCACAACTGTGCTAAATTCCTCCAGAGAAAGTGTCGTTCTACCCACTATTCGTTTCAAGTGAAATTTAGCACTCTTGACACCGGCTTCCCAAAGCCCACCAAAATGGGGTGCATAGGGAGGGTTGAAACACCAATCTATACCCCTAGAGGATAGGTAGTTCGCAATGACGGGTTTAGCTTGATCAAAATGTTGATATATTTCTAACATTTCTCTAGCCGCCCCACGAAAATTTCGGCCCTGATCGGAGTATATGTTCGTGGGTAACCCGCGTCTGGTTATAAATCCATCTAATGCAGCAAGACAGGCTTCCGTTGTTAAAGCTGTGACAACCTCCATATGAATGGTACGTGACACCATACAAATAAAGAGGGCAATATATGCCTTTTCAAATTTTGTCGATCGCAACGAGGATAGCTTGATTGTAAAAGAACCGGCAAAATCCAAACCGGTATGCGTAAAGCATCTTCCCGGTTCGAGGCGATAAAGCAGAAGATCTGCCATAGGAGGCTGAATAGGCTCCCCTTGGAAGCGATAGCAAGTCAGGCAGCGAAATATTCTACTTCGAATTAATTGACGAATACAAGGAATCCAAAATGTACGGATAACTAATGATTGAGTTAGCCGCGGACCCGCATGACCTGAATATATGTGATAGTAATCACATATTAATACAGCTAACCTGCTGTTTTTTGGGATAAGGTAGGGATGTTTGCTAGTTATGGAAAGGCTGGAATGGCGCAAACGGCCCCCCACCATGACTAATCCCGTGGGAGAGAGAAAAGGTGACAACAGACGGTACATTTTTGTGCTAGGTTGCCCGTTTTCTAATAAGACGATATCGTCGTAGATGTGCTCGTACTGAGTAATTCTAATGGCAAATGTGAGAGCGCTACGATATTCAGAGGCATTTAACGGACCAGTAGTCCTTGCAAGATTACGTTTGCGTGCAAGGCAGTTAAACGTGAACCTTTTAACGCACGCAAAAATTCTTTGATCTTTTAGCAAGTTCGAAGACCTTTGTAGTACTACCAAGTATTGTTTCACATCAACAGTAGAGACGAGTGCGTATTGTACGGCTTTAAACCCGTCTACAATATTGTGTGTGTATTTATTTATTAATGTTTCATTAGTTTTGCCAAAAGACTTGGCGCTCCTAATTCAAGACGAGGAATGGTCCACGTTTTCAAAGGGGCTACACGGGTTTTGGAAGCTATCAAATGTACATATATTTTTTCATCAACTTCTAATCGCAGATACACAACAGCGGCCATCGCTACGGAACTGGCGTTGGAGAATCCGATTAAACGGGCTTGACTGTTGCCGATTTTCCAAATAGATCGTGGTATTGTTATGTATTCGAGAAGTGGCAGTTCAATTTGAATTTGCTGCCATTCTTGAAGAATTTCTGAATAACCATTAATATCGAATATGCGTGCTATGCGTGACAAAATTCCTCGCTTAGTAGGGATGTCTGCAATATTTGGAACTTTACATCTAAATGTATCGGAACCCATACCCCAACAGAGACCCAGAACATTACGTGTTGTCAAAGTAGGATTTGAGTTCGGTAGATTTAGAACGTCCGTCTCCGACTTATCAATAACTGAAGTGTGTGAACTTCCCCATTTCCCTAAGTCGAAGTTACCTAGTTTTAGTAAATTGATCAATTCATTTATTAGAAGGAGAGTTTCTTCTACAGAATCGGATCCAGTCAAAATATCATCAATGTAAGTTGATGATCTAAGGGCTCGGGAAGCCCGGGGGTACGAGTGACCCTCGTCTTCTACCAACTGCTGTAGAACATGTAACGTGCATTTTTATAGCTTAACATTTTACGCTTTTTCCCAATTAGTAGATACATTTCTGTAACTACTATTTCTGTATTTTATATTTATTGACTCCTTAGGCGAATGCATCGTATTATAATGAGTGGATTGCATCGTTCTTGTCTTGCCGTTCGTATAGATTTTGTTCCTTGTGTGGATGTCTTATGTACTGATATTGTCGGACCTCTTCCTAGATTCTCTAAAGGTAATTCTTTCATTTTAGTTGTTGCCGATTGTTTTACAAAATATGCTTGTTTCTTTCCTCTACGTGCGTCTACGGCCGCTGCTGTTGCTCGAACCATTGAGGAAAATATTTTCCTGGTGTATGGTACTCCTCAGTATCTAATTGCGGACAATGGTGTACAATTTCGTAGTAATATTTTCACTAAACTCTGTGATTCTTATCGAACAAAAATTCTGTTTAATGCTCGCTATCATCCTCAGGCGAATCCGGCCGAAAGTATTAATAGAGTCCTGAAAACTATGATTTCTTCTTACGTTTCTGATAATCAACGTCGGTGGGACGTTAATTTAGCAAAAATTGGTTGTGCTATTCGAACGCTTAAACATGAGGTTATTGGTTACTCCCCGTATTTTGCTCTATATGGTCGTGAGCATGTTCTCTACGGCAATCATTTTGGAAAACCTCTTGATCCTGATGATGTTCTTATGGATCCCGAACGTCCTATTCCTCCTACTGACTTAGTCAAATTTGAGTCACTTCGTGAAGAAATTTCGAAACGCCTTTCCTTAGCATACAAGAAAAATGCTAAACACTACGATCTTCGTCGTCGTCCCTTAACTTTATCTCCTGGCGATCGCGTTTGGAAACGCAATTATGTTCTTTCGGATGCTACTCGCTACTTCACTGCTAAACTTGCTCCCAAATATGTGGGTCCCTTTACTATTAGAACTAAACTTTCTCTTTGGACCTATATCTTAGTGGATGATTCTGGCAACGATCTGGGTACTTGGCATATTAAGAACCTCAAACCCGATAAAACTTTAGACCCTCCAGACATTGATCCTGAACCTCCGGATCCTAGAGGATCCGGATCCGGCCGATTCTATTTTGACCCCTACGTGTCGCTATCCCTAATGACTTGTAATTTTTTTGGCTTATTGGTCTTGTGTTTTCTCTGATAAGCTTGTGTCCGAAAACACTGGCGCCCATTTCGTATTCTTATTTATATTTTGTAGCTAGCCCATCCCGTGACTTTTTCTTTTGGCTAGTTCTACCATTTGTTCACTATTTGACTATTATAGTCGCTTTCTACATCCATTTCTTGAGGTAGGCTTCCGATCTATTTTCTTTTCCTTTAGGTATTTCGACTTGATCGCTTTTGTAGGTCTGTTAGCCTTACTTTGCTTGAGTAATCGTTTCATACGAATCTGTGTTACCTCAGTCGGAAGTATTCTAGATTGTGTACTAGCTTGCCTTTGTCCTTCACTTTGTCTTGGTTCTTTCTTTGCTGCACACTTGAGGTTGACAGTTGTGTCGTCTAGTTGGTTTGCTACGAGTTCTCTCCCTCGTTTTTTTCTTCCTTTCCTCTTGGTTTCTCTGTGGGAAGCCAAAACTTTTCTTTGAGGTGGAGAACAGAAATGTCCCTTTTGGAGACATCCGTCTTTTGACGTTTTTGAAAGTAGCTAAGAGCTTTAATGCTCATTGGGTATTTACTGGATGCTTTCTTTACCTGTTCTGTCGTTGTTGGTTACGATAGATGACTTTGTCTTCTTTTAAAAAAAAAAAATGTTCCTTTTCTTATACTGGTGTTGGTCCCTCGGACCGGAAAAAAAAAAGAATTTTTTTTTTGTTTGGTTCCTTGTCTGTCGTTTTTTTTCTTTCACCCCGACGTCTTTATTTTGCTAGGGTGGAATCTGTAACGTGCATTTTTATAGCTTAACATTTTACGCTTTTTCCCAATTAGTAGATTCATTTCTGTAACTACTATTTCTGTATTTTATATTTATTGACTCCTTAGGCGAATGCATCGTATTATAATGAGTGGATTGCATCGTTCTTGTCTTGCCGTTCGTATAGATTTTGTTCCTTATGTGGATATACAAGTCTAGATAATAGACGATAAGAGCTTGTAATAGAACGAGTTGAATAAACAGATGAGTAGTTGTAGTTTGTTCTTGGTTCCTATATATTAATTACGTTGAAAATACTGCTTCTTCTTTGCTTTGACAATAGTGAGAATTAATGCGGTACGAATTTTCGAATTGTTTATGAACAAGCACGGCACGATTTTAGTTGTTTTTCTTGTGAAATAAAAGTTGTATATTAACTGTAGAAAGTGTAGTGCTAATTCCGATTGAAGTAGTATGGTTGATAGGCAAACGTGTTTGGTCGACGCACGTGTTTTACGGAACATTTTACGGACTTACTTTAGTGATACACGTGCTTTACTCATTGTGTTTTTTTTTGGTGCTTTGTCTTTTTGATATTTAAACTGTGTGTGCGATCTAGTTTCGCGGTCCTTTTTTTTATCAGAGTAGTGCATACTTTGGATTATCCAAATACAGTTGATACTGTAGTTTCTGAATTTTCTAACCCCAAAGAATCTAAAACAGATCATTGTGTGCGCAAATTTCGTTATTTGCGAAATATAACAGATTACCGGTTTACAAAGGTATTGGTTGAAGTTTCTCACTGCTTTTTGGATGTTTATGAAAATAATATACATTTGGTCCCAGTTGAAATTAAACTAGTGCTACAAAATATTTCGAAATTATTGTATCAGGAAATAGAATTAACAAGAAATTTATCAATGCTACCTAGTTCCGTCGCGTGATAATGTCTGCTGCTAACACCAGTGAAATACGTAGGTGTGATTAGGGTAACGTGTGATAAGTTCCATCAACACCCTCCCAGTCAAGGGTGAAGTGCTGCGTTAGTGCCGGACATCGTAAATCCCACACTTCAATTGCAAGGAAGCGTTACTGAAGGACCTTTTGTAAGTTAAACTATTTCCTACTTATTCTTACTTTAAATATCTATCCGTTGTTTTGCCATATCTTTGTCGTTCTGATACTTTTTACCATAGACTTGCATGCTATTTAAAAAAAAAAAGAAGAATCAACAATACTGGATGACTCATATCAATTGTGCTTACCTATTTATTTTTTTTGTTAAAATTTTGTCTGATTTATGTTTAATTGGTGTGTGAGGAATCGTTTCCGCTACTCCCCAATATTACCTTATTTTGTACTAAAAATTTTTGTATTGCTTTTACCGTTGTTAGATTATATAGATTATCCAAACAGTTTTTTTACATTCTACAAAGTACTGAACAATCTATGCTCGATCAGCATGCTATGCTTTTTCTTTATTTCAGGTTTGCAGGACTAATTTTTTTTTATTGCAGGTTTGCTATTCTAATTTTTTTATTGCAGATATTGTTACTAACTCCTTACAGCTGCGTACCTTATCTGTTGGTCTGCTTTCGACAACCCCCCCTAATCTCCGATTGAGCCCGGTCATTTCTTTGATTTTCTTCGTGTTACGCACGGCTACGAGCCAACGTAGCATAAATTTGGCGCCCAACGTGGCTGCCACGATAAACGTAACAAACACAAAGGGCAAGAAAAGGGCTACAGGTAGCGCCAAAAATAACGCGGGTATGTTCATATTCCGTTAAAAGTTCACAAGGGTGAAACCTCCAAAAAATATGTAAAAATCTTCTATCTTCTGGGTGGACGACTATAGATCTAAACATTTGTCGAATATCGCAAGTGAGTGCGACTTAAGGTATTCGAAATCTTGTTATTACAAGACCAATATCAGATTGTAATTTGGGGCCCGGTAAAAGAATATCATTGAGACTTGTACCATTAATATCCCTATCGGCAGGACTAAACACGACTCGAACTTGAGTACTAGAGGGCTTATTTTTAACCACACCGTGGTGAGTCATGATATATAAGGACTGTTTTACATTATAATTTGAATAAGGGGCCGCTATACTTGCGGCCACGTCCCCAATGCTCCACCTGGAGGTACTACATTGGGTTTAAACGCGAAAATAATCGTGCTTCTTATTAATCCTAACTTCATAATTAATCCACCCTAAATAAAAATCTAACAAACCTAAAATCTAACATACCTAACAAACTCTAACAATCTAACACACCTAAAAATCTGACAAACTGAAACAAAAACTAAAAACAAAAACTAAAAACAGGGTTTAAATAATGGTATCCCTAGCGCTGACTTTGGAGTGTACCCGATCAACAAGACAAGCAAAAATGAGAAGGGGAGAGATCCGTAATATTGGTTAGCAGACGCCGGCTCTGCTTACCAGTGCGACCTGAGGGGTCGTCTTAAAACTATCCAAATTTAGCTAACTAATTTAAAACCATCCTTAGCTTTCCCTATCATTCCCTAACTGATTTATATTATGATTACAATCTTCACAATTCTACTCTTTCTTCCCAAATATATACTGCAACCAAAATGGCGACAGAACGTCAAACAAAACAAATATGCCACAAAATACTACAATACATGCTAATAAATATAAAGTGTAAATTTAAATATAAATAAATATAATTATATAAATAAATGTATAATAAGCGTTAAACTAATAGCAGTGCACAAAATAGCAAAAGCATCACCATATTTATCAGGTGCACTCGCACAAGAATTATGTCGGTTAGCGCCATTACGCACAAAACGTGCTTGTTAAATTATTTCAAAAACTACTAATTAATGCAAATCAATGCTTGTGCGAGTACAGCCGCCACAATTTAAGTCTTACTCCGATAATAAAATTCTCCAGCATCCAAAGATCTGGTCGTCTGCCTACTTCTAAGGAAAAGATGGGGTGCACTGCTTAAGTCCTGGTGGGTACGCACTAAATGTTCTGTGGCGGATCACAATCACTATCACTATCACTTCACATTGAAGTCCTGAGGGGATGCGCGGTTCCACTCTATTTTATTATCTTTGTTCATTTTATTGATTTAATTTAATTAGGGTTTCTGATTTATTTGTTATTGTTTATTTGTTATTATTTATTTTCGATTTCCCGATTTTTCGCGCATAATTATGAAGATAGGCAGTGATTGTATTAATGGTGTGAGGGTTTCTCGTGCATATTGGACATTTGGGTATAATTATCATGTTATTTTCTTTAATATCAGGTTTTGGTTATATCTGTGCTCGTATCCTTACTCACGCCAAGTCAATCTAAAATTTTTCAATCCTCCGACCAACCACACCGAATTATTACATGCGGCTGTCATTGTCTAACCTCGCGACCCTTCCCGCAAATTCTTTTAAGGCTGTCCAGAACGCCTTCTGGTTAACCACTTCCCAACTTTCTCTAGGCTCTTTGGCCATGCCAGACCTAGTATAGCTAGTTTGCTATCAGCGAACCCTCGATTTCCCGCCTCAAGCGGGCAGTCGAAGAGCACGTGCTCTGCGCTTTCCGCGCTCTCACCGCATTCGCAGCGGTCACTGTTAGTTAGACCGAACCTTTGTAAATACGCCTTCAGGGCGCCGTGCCCTGTTATCAACTGCACCATTTTGTGATCGAGCTTAACCTCGATCCTACCTCTAGCTTCTATGCTCGGTATGAATTTGTGGGTTAACCTGCCCGTGGCAGCGTTGTTTCACCTCTCTTCCCATTGTCGAATTGATTTTTCGCGCAGCTTTTTTTTAATTAAAGACCTCGGTATCGACGAATGTGATATTCGAAAGTCGCCCGTCGCGGCCTCTTTAGCTAATTCGTCAGCCCTATCATTTCCTACGTTACCATCGTGCGACCTAACCCAACAGAACTTTAAACGTCGAAACTCGAGCGCTGTATGCGCTATTTTCCAGACGTCCGCCTGGAGGTCTGTCGAGGTGTTCATGTTAGTTAATGCCGTCAGCGCTGATTTACTGTCGCTGATTATAAAATAATCGTCTCTGCCAGTGTGATTTATTACGTAATCGATAGCCTCTCGTATGGCTGCCAATTCGCACTGGAAGATAGTTCTCCAGCTCGCGAGTTTGGTTTGAAACCGAAACACCTCCCTTTCCTGCTTAAACACGACAAACGCCGCGCCTGCTTGCCCGTCATACATACGTGAACCGTCCGTGTAAATTCTAATACCCGTCACGTCCCCATCGCCTTCGACAAACTCGATTCCTCTAATATCGGCCGGGTGCCCCAACTCCGATACAACGATCTTTCTCTCTACTTCCCTATTATCAAGATGAATATCTTCGATAATTTCGCGCCCTTTCCTATATTTATCAATCTCCTATCTCTAATCTCCCTAACGACATATTCGATAGGGACAGTCTTACTGATCACCAGGACCGCCTCCATGGAGGTGGTTCTGTATGCCCTCGCCGCTTTCACCACGGTTATACGTTGTACGCTCGTCAATTGACGCATCTCCCGGACTTTACAACCTTCCACCCATACAGATGCTGCGTACAGCATTGCCGGCTCAATTGCTCCGGCATAAATCACCCTCAGCGATTCGCCCCTGAAACCCCAGTTAATTTTCGCCGCGGCCATTATTTTGTTTGATATTTCGCTGCCTTTGCTTTTAACGTACTGCACGTGAGCTTTCCAATTTAACTTATTGTCGATCTTTACCCCGAGATATGTAATTGCTTCCTTAAACGTTATTTTCTTCCCCTCCAGCTCTAGCCTAGGGGGTCGCTCTCCCGGTTTCTTTCCCAAATAAGGCGCTTCTGACTTCGCGGTGTTAAATTTTAATTTTACCGCCTCCGACCATTCGTGTAGCTTATTAAGCGCCTCGTTCGGTTTTGTGCGCATTTCCATTAGCAATCGCGAACTGACAATTGAAAGAGTATCATCCGCAAACCCAACGATTGAGCATCCTGCGGGCAACTTGACCCTAAAGATGCTCTCATACAACAACTTCCAAAATGTGGGACCAGAACATGACCCCTGCGGTCATCCTCTTTCCACCTCACGCGACAGGACTTCACCCGGAATTTCAACCTGTGCCAAACGCCCCGAGAAATAACTCTTAACCAAAAACATCAAGTTTCGCGGACAACCCCTATTTTCCAACTCGCAAACAATCAATGGCCACCAGGCAGCATCAAATGCTCCCGAAATGTCCAAAGCAACAATGACACAATACTCCTTTGCATCTCTCGCCTGCTTAATTTCTCCGACAACGAACTCTAATGCGTCGATAGTCGACTTTCCCTCCACAAAACCGAACTGTCGGTTATTAAAACCGCCGCTGTCACGCACTAAGTGCTCAACTCGGGTAGTCATAACGCGATTCAAAGCTTTCCCCAGCACCGGTAGCAAGCTAATTGGACGATAGCTGCCCGGGTCTGACGCATCCGCCTTTTTAGGTTTAGGTATGAATTTCACGTTCTGGACTTTCCAGCAACGCGGAAAGACGCCCCTTTCTAGACAAAGATTAAACAACCAGGTAAACACACACGTGGCTAACCGGCACGCCGTCAGAGCAGCGTCTGAAGTGATTCAGTTATGCCCAGGTGCCTTCTTAGGGCTCATCCTTCTAAGAGCCCTAACGACCTTGTGAACTAGAATTGCCTTATCGACGCCTGTTCCTTGCGCCTCTGTAGCTTCCCGACGTACTAAATCGTGCGACCCCTCATCCTCTTCAAAATTATCCGAAGGGAAGAATTTCTCTAATAAATATTCCGCTGTGGTTTTAAAACTTTCCGTGTATTCGCCATTTGTCTTTCTTATGTTACCGAGCGCGATTTTCTGTCGTTTACCCCTTATTACTCGGTATGCGGTTCTCCAAGGTTCTTTCTCTGAGTTTCGCGTGCAGAATTCTTTGAATTTATTTTTTCGCGTTTCTTCTATTAATATCTAAATTTGCGGTAACTTTGATTGTATTCTATTCTCCGTTGTTTTCTTATTTCTCCCGAGGCGCGTTGGTAGCGGCGCCTAAGGTTACGCGTTTCTGCCCGTTTGGTGGTTAGTTCCCGGGTCCACCAGGGTACGCTCTCTTTAAATGTTTTCTTTCGCGTCATGGAGTACGACGACGCGTCTACTACCGCGTCGTTTAAATTTTTCGCGAGTGTTTTAACACACCAACAACTAAACGTATCTTTCCTACTATTTGTTAAACAAAATTTGGACTTTAAGAGGGCTGATTTTGAGAGGTTGAATTATTTCTATAACGCTCACGATTGGTCATTTATTCATCTATGTAAGAACATTGACACTGCTATTAAATCCTTTTATTCTGTTAATTATAACGGTTTGCATAAATACACTCCTAGAAAAGTTAACGTTCGTAAATTTGAATAAGCGTTATAGTCATTTATGGATCTTGTGTGTTTAAATTTTTGATAGAGTTTATTTTTCTTGTTAATTTGTCGTTTCAGTTCTCTGCTGTACCACTTTGGGTATTTAGAAGTAGCGTTAACTTTTGTAGGAGTGTATTTATGCAAACCGTCATAAATAACAGAATAAAAGGATTCAATAGCAGTGTCAATGTTCTTACATCGATCAATAAATGACCAATCGTGAGCGTTATAGAAATAATTCAACCTTTCAAAATCAGCCCTCTTAAAGTCAAAATTTTGTTTAACAAATAGTAGGAAAGATACGTTAGATGTTAGTGTGTGGAAGCCCATCAGATCGTTGGATTCAAAAAGAACGGTGCAATCGTATTAGATGTTTAAATATGCGAAAGTGTAAAAGCCTGCATGAGTAAAATTTATTTATCAGACAAAAAAGTGCGCGATGCTATACTTATAAGAAAGTATAGAATGGTGCTTTGCAGCGGTCCTAGCAGTAAAAAAAGGCGACTGACTTTTTTCGACCAACTACAAGAATAGCAGCAGCGCAGAGAATGGGTATGCATGTATTATACAGCACACTGTTACTATAAAATATGTTAGTTTACGGGTAGCTCAAACGTGTAATTGATCACGACTTACAGCTCCCTCGGAAGTTTAAAAATTCTCAGACCATTATCGTTTGAAAAATGTTTGGAATTTATCAGAATGGGAGCGGGTGGAAGTATAAGTTAGACGGATGATAAACCGAGTTTTTCTATCTTTTACGAGGGAATCGGAAGCTAACAGACATCGAGCATCTAATTCTCTATTTGGGTGATATCGAGTACTTGCCGGCTCTAGAAATAATTACGTGCTACCGACCGCTATGCGGAAGATTTGGTTCTAGGAAATGAGCAACCTATGAAAGTACGGAATATTTGGTATTAATGCTAATTGGTTTAGTGACCGCATTTCTGCACTCTTCAAGTGTCTTCGGCAATCTTCGATTGTTTTCTAAATGTATATAAACTATGGCGCTATCCATGGAAGTTGGTCGAAGAAAAATGTCATCCGAAAATATTTTTACTTGCAACTTTTGTGGTGCTTTATATACCTGGAAAAAATGCTCTCAAACGGCACCAGAACAAATGTCGTGGTGTAACATCGTCCACGGTTAACAAAGTACTTAAATTGTGAGTCTTGCGGTATTGCTTTTACGAGAATGGGCAACTTACTGCGGCACAAGGAAAAACAGCACGGTATTTCATTAAGCTGTAAACGTTCAGCTCTGCCAGCTGTTAAAGGGTCTTGTGCGAAACAACCGTTTGGCTAGCTATCGCATAAAGAACGCCAGTGTCGACGATGGAGTGTCCGAGTTTTTTGGAAGCAAAAAGAACAATTTATTCGATTAATTACTGAAAAAAGAACACAACATACAGCAATAAAAGTTAATTGCGAACTCTACAGCGTCTACAGAAAAATAAGAGAAGAGACTACCGATGTGAAATCCTTTACACAAAAAATATGGTTATAGTATCTTCTAGTAATCTGGAAATTATGTGCGAGATCTTAAACGAAATCATGTAAACACCAACTTTATACCCAATTAATTAATAAAATTAGTTTGTCGGGCGAGAATGACAGAAGGTACATCATTTTTAATAGTACAGCAACCTAGGCATGGGGGCATAATTATATAAGATAGTTGCTATATTTGTATATATTTTCTTGTGTGTATATAGTAGTATGTAAGTTAGTTATAAGACATACCTACCATCCCCATTCTTAATAATTCCTTCGCTCCGGGCGACATGTGTTTACCTCCACGCGGTCTCGCTGGACGGTAAAACATATTGTCGTTATGTCGTTAATCAAACAATATGTTTTATTGACCGAAAACACGTTTCTTCTTTTTTTAAACAGCACATTAATATCTTTTTTGTTACAGGTCTTTTTAAACAACACATTAATCTCTTTTTTTGTTACAGGTTACTTTAACCTGCTTGGATTCGGCTACACAAAGAAAATAAAATAATGTTATACTTTGCAATGTAAAAATTGTATTCTATTAATTTCTTAAACTGTAAATCGGATAAAATAAATTATTAAAATTTTGTGTGCTTAATTTCTTTGTGTTAATACTTTTAAGTGTTTGGTTAAAGGATTCTAGATATTAAAAATGCGAGATGATTAGAAATCGACATTGGTAAAAAAAATCTTAAAATTGGGGTAACGCCCTGGGAGATGATGCAATTTAAAAAATTCCTAGAAATTCGAATAGCTGAAAAAAATCTAATATTAATTGATACCAGACAAGGTACATTTATCTCGTAGGTGGGAGTGTGGAGAAAGATTTATCTCGCAGAGGGTATATATGTAAAACGCTAAAAGATGGTCCTATTTTAAATCTGTTTGCATATTTGGATTCTGCGTAAAATTCTAGACTAATTTGATGTGTCGGATAGCTAAAAAATTTATAAGCATTGTCAGAAATCGCTACCAGCAAAAAATTTTAAAATTAAGGTAGCTCCCTGAGGAATGATGCTATCTAATAAATTCCTAGAAATTCGGGTAGCTGAAAAAATCTAATATTAATTGACACCAAACAAGATATATTTATCTCGTGGGTGGAAATGTGGAGAAAGATTTATCTCGCAAAGGGTATATGTGTAAAACGGTATGGCGTGGTTCTATTTTAAATCTGTTTACAGATTTGGATTTTGCATAAAATTCTAGACTAATTTGATGTGTCGGATAGCTAAAAAATTTACAATGACGGTTAGAAATCGCTACCAGCAAAAAATCTTAAAATTAAGGTGGCTCCCTTGGGAATGATGCTATCTAAAAAAATTCCTAGAAATTCGAGTAGCTGAGAAAAATCTAATATTAATTGACACCAAACAATATAGATTTATCTCGAAAGATGAGCTAGGGCGGCAGGAGGAAATAGGGTGAGGAAATAAGGGATTCTGGAGGAAATGAGGTTCCAGGATTCCTGATTTTACCCTACTTGCGTTTTTAGCCACAGCCCAAGTGTGAATTTTATCTACTGATATTCATTGACATCGATGTCGCTCTCCTAGTGTTATAGGCACTGGGCCCCTCTCTAATCTTATTACTATTTCTTTAGCAAAAAAATTAGGTCTGAATCGTAAAAAATTTCGATATACGGGGGGGGGGGGTAATTCGTATTAGACAACGTAGGCGATCTCGTTGATTGTAAAATTTCGTCTCTTAGCCGTGGCTCTTACCTTAATGTTCAAGCTGTAATCATACCTTGCATTACCGCTGAGTTACCTACAGCAACGTTACAATTTCAGTTTAAACAACAGTTTTCATCGCATCAACTAGCCGACCCAGATTTTCATATAAAATCTTGCGTAGACATTTTGTTGGAAGTACAAGCTGTTTTAGATATTACCTCTACCAAATCATCGTATTTAAAAAGAAATCTTACTGCAGTCCTTACGACGTTTGGTTGGGTACTTATGGGTGAAGTACCCACACTAGCACCGTCACCTGACGGTATTTCTTTGCACGATAGCGTATCGGAGGAGCTATTGTTCAATGAAACACTAATATACGGTTGGTTTACACTTTAAAAAAATATTTCTTGCGAACTAGGATCAACTAGAGCGCTTGCCATAATCGTTTTTTTAACTGAAAATGAAATTTTAGCGTAATAAACAATTTCACAAGTTATATTCAGAAAATATGTTGGTCTACATTTCTAAAAATCACTTGACCCCCTGCTCTAGTTTCTTCTCCCTATACTATGTCTCATGATGGTTATAAAAAACACGCTAAATGGCATACAAGTTAGCGTTGTGTTTAGTCCCGCTGATAAGGACGCTAACAGTATAGGCCTTAACGACATTCTTTTAGTGGGGCCTAAATTACAATCTGATACTAGTTTGGTTATCACCATATTACGTTCATTTTCGGCAATAATTGGTTATTTTTTTTTACATAAATTCCTTTTTTAGTATTAAATTCTCCAACAATATCCGATATCTACTTGTTCAGATAAGCTCGCTTTACTATAATTTTCAACTCAAATCCCTTATTAATTCATTATCTGTTCATATAAATTCCATGTCTATTGTTAAATCCTTCCGCATAATTAATAATAAATGCTCTTTCTAAGAATTTCTAAACGTAAATCTAGCTGTTTTGAAACGACAAGTTTATGCTACAATTAATTAGTCAAGATCCTGTTTAGGTATCCGTGAGCGCGTTATACCTTCCGATAACGTATAATTGCGTTCTAGTGAGTTTCCCATCTAAAGATTTGTCGAAATAATTCATGCTACTATTCTTCGGAAAAACCGCGTGTTCCAGTTTTAATCGCGTTTCGATAACGCGGATGTTTGCTTTTCGAGTTCGTGTTATTTTGAACTCCTTTTTAACTTTGATTCTTCAGCTTGTGCGTTGATGTACTTGTAAAAACTACTCGTTCTGTTACTCCAAGAGCGATGCACGTTTCTCTTCTATCAAATGTGTAGATTTGGTGTGTATCGGTAAGCGCTCCTGAGTTGTTAATATTAGTAAGGTTTTCCTTTTTTAGCTTTTAGCTAGAGACTAAATTGCGTAGCCCGATTATACCTTGACGTAGATCAACTGCTTTTGCATGTAGACCGGCGTTGCAATTACGGTAGTAGTATGGTTGCTGACTACCGCGGCGATGCTGTGTCAATTCGCTTCCGAGGATTGACAAGATAAGTATCCCGACACATGTATGTGACTTGTTTTTCTTTTCTAACATACCTAGGGATAAACCCAATTTGAAATTAAATATGCTAATGTTTGTTCTGGTAAAATCCTTACTAGAAAAGTTTCGAACTTTAATGCTTTTGATTTTTGTACTAAACCCATCTGCTTATACGAAAGTATCAGCAATATTTTTTCTTACTGATTAGAGTTATAACAAATGCTTCGTATGGGAAAATCTTTATTAGAAAGGTTTCTAAATTTAATGTTTTTTTTTAATTAACCCATCCGCTTATACGAAAATATTAGCGTTATTCTTTTTGGTACTGATTAGATTTATTGCATTTTAGCTACGAATTGCGCACTTCGTGGAACAATTAATGAATTTTTCCATAGAGTAAAATTGTTTTGTTATATAGTAACCTTAGTTAATTTTGTCTTGGTGTTTCGATAGAAATTTTTATATTCGTGTCTTTTTATTGTAAATAGAAAATTGTTGGCGATGTATAATGTTTGTGTTGCTAGGAACCCCTCCCCTCACCGCATGGGTAGTTAGCCTGGTATATTTACGTTTTCTTCCGGCTACGTCATTGTACGTAGCAACCAGATTTCGTATTCTGCAAATTGCACTCACGTGTAATATTCGCCAGATATTTTGTTGGATATTAATTCATCCCAAAGACAGAAAGTTCTTAGGTAGTTTCTGGCGGTTTTACACGAGCAAACTAATAATCGAATTGGACAATGCACCTGTAATTTTTACTGTTACTTATAGCCCGTTCCTTGCTCTTCGTGTTTTAAAAAACTGTTGAAGGATGAAGGTGATAGCTACCCGAGGGCCTTTAACGCCCTTCTTATGTCACCATACGTGGACGACATTTTAGCAGATGCTGACACTGTAAAAGAAGCACTACTTTTCAAACCTGAATCAACAAATTTATTAAAGTTCTAAATTTAAACATTCAAAACACCCGCCCTACCAAATCTAACTATCAAACCTATAGATATTAACAAAATTTTTACTTAACCCAATAATCATGCAGCATACTCCAATCCAGCCGAATCAGCGCTAACCCAGAGGTGATTAACATTCTCTGTACCACATACAGTAACGACAGGCGCCATGGCAAAAACCTGTTAATAAAAACCAGAAGACAACGCTATCATAACATAATACAAAACCGACAAACAGAACCTTGGAGCACGTACGGAAATCTAGTAAAACCCTCAGTAAACCAAATCATTACAGCTCCCCCGATCTCTGTCCTACATACACATATTAATACAATTGCCATGCTTCTGAAAAGAGTAATCCCCTTCTCAGCTTCTGACATTCTCACTCTCCCACAGCAACTCCTAATAATAACTCAAGAACACAAATAGAACATACCTCCGACGACGACTTTGATATCTCCTTATTAGATTTACTGGTCACCAAAATTAACCCACACAAACCTCCAGGTCCTGACCAAATATTTAATGACATCCCTCAAAAATTCTGGGCCATCATTAGAAAATTTACCCATCTATTATTCCAAAAGCGTCTAGCTATAGGAACCTTTCCAAACACATTTAAAACAGCCTCCATCATCCTCATCCTAAAACCAAATAAGCCCCCGAAGACCCTAAGTCATTTTCCTTCATTTCTACTCAGATTTTGACCTTCTATTGTCGCACAACCTCCTACATCAAATAAAAATAGCCAACTTTCCTTCCAATCTGTCTCAAATCAAATTCTCTTCTCACATTCCCAACTGCTACACTTGCTTTGAACTACCACTCCGCAACTAAAACCCTCACCCAAGTTAATACTTCATAGGAACACTGTGGCACGATTTAAATAAAACCGAATAAAAACCCTTAACTTCAAAAATATTTAATATACTGGTTACGTATTGCGACCACTATGTGGTCGTCATCAGTAGGAATTTGCAGTTAAACAATAATTAGCTGTTGTTCCGGAACACTTCAGATGATATTCCCCTCACCACTTAGGCTGAAGTAAATTTTCCCAACATGCAATTTACTATAATGTTGCTTTAAACACTATCCAGGATATTCTCCTCACCTGCAGGTTGGTGTTCTCCACAACAAACAAGTGAATTGTGCATTATAACTAAAATCTACTTAATTTATACTAATTCTAAATCTGCTGAAGCGAAACCAAATTACTCTTGTTTTCTTATTGGTTGTTGCCAGACCCCATATTCCAAAATAAAACGGTTCTTCTGGAACGAGTTGTTTAATTTTCTTTATAGATACTTCCATGTCATCGAGTTTAACCCTTGTTGTAGGTGTGAGAATTTTTGGTAATAGCTTGCAAATGAGAAGCGGTTACTTGCAAGGTATCGATCGAGCCAACGTTTATTGGTAATAAAACCTTTAACATCTGCCGAAACTTTGGATTATGACTAACCATTAACAGCTTCTTTTATATTTATATACTCATCGAAATTCTTCCGATACCGTCCCTTATCCAAATCAAAATCTTTCACAATAGTTATAAAATTATGTTTTGAGTCACCCCAACACTGTAAGCACATTTCTTTAAATTTCGGATGTCATGTTACCGCCTATATGATCAAGAAAGATATGGCGAAGGTTTGTATCATCCTGTTTCCATAATGGGATTACATTGGCGTTATCTCTGAGTCTATGTTTTAAGGCACTAGCGTAAGTTTGACACAGGTAGAACGAATCTATCGTTTTATGTCGGCCGAACGAGAAAAACTGTGTGATTTTGCTTGGCTCGTTTGCAGGCATATCATCGAAAACCACAATTGAATCTTCTTTGGTACCTCCGGGTTCAATCAAACCATCGTCCGTCTCTTATCCAAATCAAAATCTTTCACAATAGTTATAAAATTATGTTTTTGGTCACCCCAACACTGTAAGCACATTTTTTTAAATTTGGGATATGTCATGTCACCGCTTATATGATCAAGAAAGATATGGCGAAGGTTTGTGTCATCCTGTTTCCATAATGCGATTACATTGGCATTATCTCTGAGTCTATGTTTTAAGGCACTAGCGTAAGTTTGACATAGGTAGAACGAATCTATCGCTTTATGTCGGCCGAACGAGAAAAACTGTGTGATTTGCTTTGCTCGTTTGCATGTATATTATCGAAAACCACAATTGAATCTTTTTTGGTATCTCCGGGTTCAATCAAATCATCGTAATTTCTAAACTCATGATATCCAATTTCTTCTTTTAATGGTGTAAAAACGTTTCTTAATAATTCGTTTTTCGGCTGATATAAACTTTTAGAAATCACATAGACGTTTTGGAATTTAAGACCGTTCTCGTGCAGTATCAGTGATATTAAAGCATTGGTCTTCCCACAACTCGATGGTCCAGCGAATATAGCTCGTATTTTAGATGGGAACAAAACTCCATGTTTACCACCCATATCGTTAGGGGTGGAAGCCAAGAATTCGTCAAAGTTCTGCACCGGTATTTTAACTTTTTGTATAGCATCACACATGTCTCTCACATTTTCTTGTCTAGGAACACCATTCTTCTTTTGAGGTTTACGGAGATCCAAATGCCTGCTTAACGTTCTTCTTCTGCGTATACCATATAGCCTACTTGCAGAGTTAACACTTATACCCTTTTGTATTTCACTAATTGCTTTCTCTAAAGATTCCTTGGTGTGCATCTTTCAAATATAAGTTTAAGCTAATTCAAATTAAAAATAATACCGCCTTATATACCAGCATTACAAGAATGCGCATGGGCAGGGGTGCGCACGCGCAGGGGTGCGCATGGGCAGGGTGCGCACGCGCAGGGGTGCGCATGGACAGGGGATGCGTGTGCAGGGGTGCACATGGTTACAGGTATGCTTAGGCGTACACCGGAATACGTGAGAAACTGCGTCGGATCGCCAAAAATCTTATTAATATTAAAACAACATATATTTTATACTATTTTATTAAAAATATATACAAAATATTTAATTGTGAATAAATCTATTAACAATTTCCGTAAACGGATTATATTCAACCATAGAGTCATGTATAATTAAAGCATAAGCCTTCATCAATGGTTCAAAATTTCTTGAAGCTTCTAATTCTATTCTTACATCAACCGTTGCATCCTTGATGCATTCAAATTGATGATGACAGTCGATTACAAAGACGGGTGAGTCCTTAAACCTGTTGTAGTCCATTAAACATTTATTTGACGATTTGTTCGGACAGTATTTTTCCATAAAAGATGCATAAGACAGGTATGCTGGCAAGTAGTCGTTCTGCTCGAAATCCAAATTTAATCGATTTTGAGGGAATGCCTGAGAGTTTAAAAACACTTTGACATTGGTTATATTGGCATTCGTAAAGTTTGAAGCATTTTCTTCTTTTCTGTCGTACTTCCCATTTTGCAGCGCCAGTAATATCCACCGAGCCTTCTCTGTTTCGTTCGATACTTTAATTCTTCATACTTGAGACTTTGACTGTGTTAGAGACGGTAATTCGTGTAGTTCCCATTTTATGAATGCGCCCATTATAGATGATTGATTTTGCATTTCCGAAAACAGCGAAGCTTTGGCGAAGTCACTTAATGTTATATGCGGAACCTTCCATGAAATACGTTGTATTTTGAACGTTACCGTATTTCCAATCGACTTATAGCACTTTACGTCCTACTTCGATCTGATTAAAATCAGCTCTTGAGGCATGTTGACGATAGTTTTCTTGTAATCTTCAAAAAACCCAAAAATGGTTTTTAGCGGTATTGCACGACTAAACCGTCCATCTTGGAATATGGTATCAGGCTTCTACCCGGTATGTGTAATAGATTTTGTTTCTGATTCTTCCATGGATACTAAACCCTTAATAGTTCTTGTAATTCCAGGGATTCGACAGACATCTATTATTTGATTATTACCCAATTTGTATTGAATTTCCTCAAACAGAAAATATGGTGCATTTCTAATAAATTCGCAAGCTTTAGGATCTGGTTCCGCTGCTCTAATCGGGTCTACAGTTGATGATGCTTCTCTTAAGGTCTCCGTAGGCTTATAGGTACCCCTTATAAATATGAAACTTTCATGGGGATGTGTGATGTTATCACTGCTCTGGATTTCAATCGAAATTCGATCGTTGTTTTCCGCATTCAATGTAAAGGGGAGATATGTATAATAATCTTCCTTTATTATAGTTTCGTCTAATTTATAACATCCAAACACATCCAATTTGGGTATGTTCTCATATTTAAGCCTTCTAAGTTTAACGTTTTCATCACCGTGGAGATCAGCTATAAAAAACAAATACTACAAACCAAAGCTTCAGTTTATGTCAAAGGTGCAACTAGATAAAGATAGCCCTATTAGTTTAGCAACAGTGCAAAATGCAAGAAAAACTTTTCAGCGTCGTCATACAAATCAGAAACATGATGTGAAACGTGATCTTATCCAATTGGACTTGTGCGAAATGCAGCCTTACTCGCGTGTGAACAACGGGTACAGATATATTATAATAGCGGTGGACTGTTTCACAAAATATGCTTTAGCAGAACCTTTAAAATTTAATATTTTCTCATTTGCGGAATTTTTTGCCGAACTATGTATCTTAACTGTATGCAAATTTGTGCTATTAATGGTTAGTATACCGAATAAACTGTATTAATGCTTATTGTTATTTTTCAATGGGTTGTTAATAATAATACATCCTGACGTTTTAGTTTATAAGCTGTAAGTTTTTGTCCCCACACCTCTTTACTAAGAGCTAGTTGGTGCTAAGAAAAATGTTTATATGATTAGCAGGGGTAAAACTTGCGCAGCTGTGAACATAGCCTTTGAATTAGACTAATATTAACATTTTCTCATTTGCGGAATTTTTTGCCGATCTATGTATTTTAATTGTATGCAAATTTGTGCTATTAATGGTTAGTATACCGAATAAACTGTATTAATGCTTATTGTTATTTTCCAATGGGTTGTTAATAATAATACATCCTGACGTTTTAGTTTATAAGCTGTAAGTTTTTTTCCCACACCTCACCACTAAGAGCTAGTTGAACCAAAAATAATGTGCTTGTGCTTAAACGCCTATTTGCAAATAAATGGATACATGTCTTTTTAGTTTATTGGCTTGCCTATTGCTTTGCAGATTATTGTAAATGTTGCTAGCTGGGAGAATTTGCAGATTTGGTGAACCAGGGGAAGGATGACGGGGGCTTGTCGGCCCGGCTCGGGGTGCGGAGTGCTAGATCCATACCCTCGGAGGCTAAGAATATTTAGTTGAAGAAAACTATTGTGCTAATTTTTGTTACCAGATGTGCGAATATTTGTCCGTCTCTGTCTGATACATTACTCCTTATGGGAGTCCCTCCTTATGGGAATTAACATTGTGTTATGACGTCAGAGAGTGTTTCAGCCGGGGCCCGGCTCGGGGTGCCGAGTGCTCGATCCATGCCCTCGAAGGCTAAGAATGTTTAGTTGAAGAAATCTATTGTGCGAATTTTTGTTACCAGATGTGCGATTGTCTGCCAATTAAGGTTAGATGACCCAGATCGAGGTGCTGAGAACAAGATCCGTGCCAGATCGGGGTGCTGAGCCCGTGATTGCGGCTAAACAGTGCTTGGTCGAAGAAAACTATTGTGCGAATTTGTGTTATCAGATGTGCGAATATTTGCTAATAAGAGCCTGCGGCTAAAAAATGCTTAGTTGAAGAAAACTATTGTGTTAATTTTTGATACCAGATGTGCGAATATTTGTCTGTCTCTGTCTGATACATTACTTCTTATGGGAGCCCCTCCCTATGGGAATTAACATTGAGTTATGACGTCAGAGACTGTTCCAGATACCCTTAAAATACTCTACTAAACAATATTTTTATTAAAAGTTTATTCTAATTATTATATACAGTTAACGTACTTTGTCATGCTATATTTCAGATCTGAAAGATAAGCAAAATTTTTGCCAACAATGGCTGTAAGAATTTTAAACACTCAGTCATATTAGTTAGATAGCAAATACAATAACTTATTTTCCTTTTAGTAAATAGTACTCGTTTGTGTAAATATTCTCAAAAAATGTAGTTTCCATTATTTAAAGGAAGTAATAGAATTTTGATTTTCGTTGCTTGGTCTTGTGATTTCAGTAAGAAACGATGCTAAAAGTATGACAAACATCTGTCCATAAGTTTCCCAGCAAAACTGTAAGGTTAATGACAAAAAGTTTATACTAAACGTGATAAGTGAACTTCCTCATAATAAGTAGAGCGTTCATGTTCGTTTAAAGTGTACATAGTTAGTATAGATACGCTTTGTATTACTCTCCTCTTGATCGATTGATTTAATTGGAAAGGGTGTCACATGCCACATGCACTTAGGCTTCCAAGTGGGCCCATTGTGCTGCCTTCCTTGCTCTAGGTTGGTCCCTCAATACTCAACCACCCGACCTTACAGGTAAATTTGAGGATGTCGGACCAGGAGGTGTCTTGAATACCAGTCTTTTTGGGCCAGAAATCCTCCAGCATGGAACCTCGAAGTCGGGCGAGTGCCGGACAGGTGCACAAAAGTGCTCCGCCGTCTCGTCCTCCTGTTAACAGCTGCGACAGATGGGGTTAACTGCAGATGCTTCTTTAGTATGCAGTGCCCGGACAGTATGCCCACCAATAACCGTAGTTTATGTCTCGGCAAGCATATGACAAATTTTTCGGTTTTGGTCGTGGAGGACATTATGAACATTTTTGCTTGTTGGCAGCTTGTTGTACAAGCCCTCCTGTCCTTGTGATGGCGGTGGGTTATTTGCCTTATCATGGAAAAACATCGATGATGGCGCAATAGCAACTAATGGCTCAGGGCCAACAAAGCCCCGGGCCGCTCCTTGCCTCGCCAATGAATCTGCCTGATCGTTGCCATGTACTCCTGAATGCCCTTTGATCCATACCAGCTCAAGGGCATTAGTGTTAAAAGCAAGCTCGAGGATGCGGTAACATTGATGTATCACCCCCAAGGGGAGCTTCTGCTTATTTAGGCTCAAAAGAGCTGCTCTGCTATCGCTCAGGATGCGTATAACTTTATTTTGGATTCTGCGTTCCAGTATGGCGTTAGCACCATGTACGATGGCTATGACCTCCACTTGGAAGATAGTTACCAGTCTACCCAACGTAACACTTTCATGAATGTCTAGGTCATCGAAAAAGATGCCTGTCCCGGTACCTTAATTTGTTTTGGAGCCATGTGTGTAGTTGGAAATCTCCGTTAAGGAGGTGTCGTCAGTGTTCAGACAAACCCCGAAGCGCCTCTTGGAGATCATTATAGGTGCGATTGCATCAACCACTCCTCCCAAGAGAGAGGTGTTTCGCACCGCCTCTCTTAGTATGTTGTGTCTACCACCGCCTCCCTTGTCGATCCATAGACCTTTGAACCGCAGCCTCATTGCCGCTCTCAGAGCCATCTTCTCCATATGCAGGTCCAGCTGAGTGAGACCTAGAATGACTTCTAGGGCTGCAGTAGATCGCATTGCGCCCGTGATGCCTAGACAGGCCACTCTTTGGATATGAGTAAGCTCTTTGACTCATGGGCCAGTCTGGGCCTGAGCCACAAGACTACAGCGCCGTAGCAGAGCATCGGCCTTACTATCGTGGTGTATAGCCACAGGACAGCTTTTGGTGGTAGACTCCAAAGTTTGCCTATGGCACGTTTATATTGTCAAAACACTTGGTTGGTTTTGGTACTTTCTGCTTGTAAGTGTTTGGCCCAATTCAGCTTCTTGTCAAGTATAACGCCCAGGTACTTGACCTCTTCTGATAGGGGCAGAGAAGTTTGGAAGAGCGTTGGCAATCTAGTTACCATCAGCTTCCTTTTATGTGAACAGCACCATCCCCGTTTTATTGGAGTTCTTGGAGCACCATAGCTCCGTGATCTTAAGTGCTGCTTGCTTAAGTTACACAGCACCTGTTCAAATTTGCCGACTACTAAGATAGCTATGTCGTCCGCATACCCTAGCGTGTAGAAACCTGCCTCGTTAAGGTATTGGAGAACGCTGTCCACTACTATGTTCCATAGTAGCGGTGACAGCACGCCCCTCTGGAGACAGCCTTTACCTACCGCCCTAACTACTGAGGTTTCCCCAACATTAATGTGTATCCGTTGACACCGCAGAATCTGCATAGTCAGCTACCGAAGGGTGTTCTCCGCTCCATGTGCCCGCAGAGCTCTATCAATGCTTGCAAAGGTGGTTTTGCGAAAGGCACCCTCAATATCAACAAATGCGCCTAGGGCAGACATGTTGTTGTTAAGGGTTCTTTCAATCCGTCCTACAACAGCGTGGAGAGCAGACTCTTCCGTAAATTTTCCGGGTATAAAGGCGTGCTGGTTTAGGTGAAGTGGATAAGAAAGCATTATCTTCTTTGCCCGGGAGTAATTTTTCCGGCCTGGTTTAGGAATGAAGACAACTCTAACCTCTCTCCAGCTGCTGGGGATATATCTAAAAGCAATAGAGCCCCTAAAAGTACCACGAGGAATCGTGCCAGCCTTGCCACACCCCACTGTAGTATGTCGGAAAAGATGCCATCCATTTCAGGAGACTTAAACGGTTTAAGAGTTGAGATGGCTCATTTGACTTTCTTTTCATCCACTACCCGGTTTGAAACCTTCCGGTCGACCCCCTTAAGGGGCGAGCTGGGTTGGTTCACCCCGTACAAGGAAAGTGGGTGCGTATGAGTAACTCTGCTGTTTCTGTCGCGTTGGTGGTGTTCGTACCATCCGCACGTTTCAGGCAGCATGGTTGATGGCGAGGATCAATGGACAAAATTCTGTTAGTGCGAGAGATTGCATTGGCAGAGTCGACTGACTTACAGAAAGTCTTCCAAGAGTCTCTCTGTCGTCTTCTAATTGCCGTTTTGTATAGTCGTTGGTGGCTTTTATAGGCCTCCCAGTCAACTATACTTCTGGTGCTTTTGCCTTGTTGAACAGTTTGCTTAAGGTCTTTTTCGGCTTTTGTAGCTCCTCACCCCACCAAGGGGTAATGGAGCGACTAGAACCTGTCCAGACCGGGCATGCCTGTTCAAAGGACTCTACGATAGAGTTCTGAAGAGAGACCGAGTACTTCTGTAGCTCTTCTATTGTTTTGTGGTTTTCGATGCCGTGTACCGCCAAAAATCGTTCCTCCAAGCTGCCTAAATAGATGGACCTGTTGGTCGCTTTTGGGTTCCTATATTTTTTATAGGCAACTTCTGCTGCCTTTATTTTAAAACTTAGCAATCTGTGATCTGACAGTGTTGGTTTAGGCGTTACCCGCCAGTTCAAGATATGTCTTAAAATACCTGCCGAAGCCAGGGTTAAGTCTGAAAGCGAGATGTCACAAACGTGGGTTTGCTGCCCCAGTTAAGATATGTACTCGAGTACTTTTCCTCGAGGGTTTGTGTTAACGCTGCGCTATACCGTATGGTGTGCGTTGGAGTCGCATCCGATAATAATATGCTCTTTGTACCTATCGCAATGATCAATGACTACCGCCAGCTCCAGAGGAGGTTGGTTTTGGTCAAATGGAAAATATTCTAAAACCATGATTATATCGGTAATTCCTCCCATCCTGCAACTGATGTGGACGGCTGATACATCACGGCCACTCAGTTGTGGCAGGAAAAGAGCATTGATGTGCCTGGGTATGTAGATGCATACCATAGGCTTAGATTGGTTACTGGCCTCAAAGATAGTACCATTTAGGCTTCCCATTCTCGAGATTTCTGAGCTTACCACCCAGGGTTCTTGGATAAGGGCAATGTTCTGCTTACTGCTAAGGTGTCTGCATAAGATGCTGCAGCCGCCCGGCAATGTTATAGGTTTACCTTTATTTCATATAGTCCCGCCATTGGTCTACAATGGATTGGCATACATTTTAAGCCTCACTGAATGGGCTATCCAGTGACGCTTTTTAATACTCCTCCGCCAGCCACTCCACTAGCAGCGGGTCAGAGTCTGATGTGTCCATCTGACTGCTTGACGCGTGACATGGGACGTAGAAACCGAAACAAGCGCAAACGAGCTGCTAGCTATATTTCCGCGGTTCTGTAATAAAAAAGCAAATAGGGAGCGGTTTAAACAAAAATTTGGCGAAAGTATCCCTGCGCTCGAAAACGAGCTCTTTCACTGTCGAGAGGCAGACGAAATAGAAACACTCGCGGAAAATTTAAACGACACAGTGGTAGAAGCGTCGTTGTACTCCATGCCGCGAAAGAAAACATTTAAAGACAGCGTACTCTGGTGGACCCGAGAACTAACCACTAAGCGGGCAGATACGCGTAACGTAAGGCGCCGCTCAGCGCGCCTCGGGAGATATAAGAGAACAACGGAGAGTAGAATACAATCAAAGTTACCGCAAATATAAGGTATTAATAGAAGAAACGCGAACAAATAAATTCAAAGAATTCTGCACGCGAAACTCACAGAAAGAACCTTGGGAAACCGCATACCGCGTAATAAGGGGTAAACAACAGAAAATCGCGCTCGGCAACATAAGAAAGACAAATGGCGAATATACAGAAGGTTTTAAAGCCACAGCGGAATATTTATTAGAGAAATTCTTCCCTTCGGATAATCCCGAGGAGGATGAGAGGTCGCACGATTTAGTACGTCGGGAAGCTACAGAGGCGCAAGGAACAGGTTCCGATAAGGCAATCCTAGTTCACGAGGTCGTCAAAGCTCTTAGGAGAATGAAACCTAAGAAGGCACCGGGGCATGACGGAATCACTTCAGACGCAGCTCTGAAGACGTGCCAGTTAGCCCCGTGTGTCTTTGTAGGGTTGTTTAATCTTTGTCTAGAGAGGGGTCTTTCCGCGTTGCTGGAAGGTCCAGAACGTGAAATTCATACCTAAACCTAAAAAGGCAAATGCGTCAGACCCGGGCAGCTATCGGCCAATTAGCTTGCTACCGGTGCTGGGGCAAGTTTTGGATCGCGTTATGACTACCCGAGTTGAGCACTTAGTGCGTGACAGTGGCGGTTTTAATAACCGACAGTTTGGTTTTATGGAGGGATAGTCGACTATCGACGGATTAGAGTTTGTTGTCGGGGAAATTAAGCAGGCGAGAGATGCTACAGAGTACTGTGTTGTTGTTGCTTTGGACATTTCAGGAGCATTTGATGCTGCCTGGTGGCCATTGATTGTTTGCGAGTTGGAAAATAGGGGTTGTCCACGAAACTTAATGTCTTTGATCAAGAGTTATTTCTCGGAGCGATTGGCACAGGTTGAAACTCCGAGCGAAGTTTTGTCGCGCGAGGTGGAAAGGGGATGTTCGCATGCTCTGGTCATGCTCTGGTCCCACATTTTGGAAGTTGTTGTATGAGAGCATCTTTAGGGTGAAGTTGCCCGCAGGATGCTCAATCGTTGGGTTTGCGGATGATACGCTTTTAATTGTCAGAACGCGATTATTAATGGATATGCGTACAAAACCGAACGAGGCGCTTAATAAACTACACGAATGATCGCAGTCGGTAAAATTAAAATTTAACACGGCGAAGTCAGAGGCGCTCTATTTCGGAAAGAAACCGGGACAGCGACCCACTAGGCTAGAGCTAGGAGGGGAGAAAATACTGTTTGTGGAAGCAATTACATATCTCGGGGTAAAGATTGACAATAAGTTAAATTGGAAAGCTCACGTGCAGTACGTTAAAAGCAAAGGCAGCAAAATATCAAACAAAATGGTGGCCGCGGCGAAAATTAACTGGGGTTACAGGGGCGAATCGCTGAGGTTGATTTATGCCGGAGCAATTGAGCCGGGAATGCTGTACGCATCATCTGTATGGGTGGAAGATTGCAAAGTTCGAGAGATGCGTCATTTGACGAGCGATCAACGCATTACCGCGGTGAAGGCGGCGATGGCGTACACGACCACCTCCACGGAAGCGGTGCTGGTTATCAGTAGGACTCTCCCTATCGAATCGTTAGGGAGTTTTGAAATAGAAGGTTAGTAGATACAGGAAAGGGACGCGAAATTATCGAAGATATTCATCTTGGCAATAGGGAGGTAGAGAAAAAGATTGTCGTATCAGAGATAGGGCACCCGGCCGATATTAGAGGAATCGAATTTGTCGAAGGCGATGGGGACGCGACGGGTATCAGAATTTATACAGACAATTCACGTATGGATGACGGGCAAGCAGGCGCGGCGTTTGTTGTGTTTAAGCAGGAAAGGTAGGTGTTTCGGTATCAAACCAAACTCGCAAACTGGAGCACGATCTTCCAGTGTGAATTGGTAGCCATACGAGAGGCAATCGATTACGTCATAAACCACACGGGCAGAGATGAATATTATGTAATCAGCGACAGCAAATCATAAACACCTTAACAAACCTCCAGGCGGACGTCTGGAGGATAACGCATACGGCGCTCGAGTTTGGACGTTTAAAGTTCTGTTGGGTTAGGTCGCACGATGGTAACGTAGGGAACGTTAAGGCTGATGAATTAGCTAAAGAGGCTGCGACGGGCGACTTTCGGATATCATATTCGTCGATACCGAGGTCTCTAATTAAAAGAAAGCAGCGCAAAAAGTCAATCAGACAATGGGAAGAGAGGTGGAACAACGCTGCCACGGGCAGATTGACCCACAAATTCATACAGAGCTTATAAGCTAGAGGTAATATCGAGGCAGAACTCGATCATAAAATGGTGCAACTGATAACAGGGCACGGCGCCCTAAAAGCGTATTTACAAATATTCGGTTTAACCTACACCGACCGCTGCGTATGCGGTGAGGGCGCTGAAAGCGCAGAGTACGTGATCTTCGACTGCCCGCTTGAGGCGGCAAATCGAGGGTTAGCTGATAGCAAACTAGCTACCCTAGGTCTAGCATTGCCAAAGAGCCCAGAGGAAGTTGGGAAGTGGCTAACCAGAAGGCGTTCTGGACAGCCTTTAAAGAGTTCGCGGGAAGGGTCGCGAGATTAGATGGCGATAACCGCGCCTAAATCCCTCCCCATTCATTTTGTTTGTGTCTTGTTGATCAGACACACTCCAAATCAACGCTAGGGATACCATCAATCAAACTCTATTTTAAGTTTTTGTTTCAATTGTTAGATTTTTATTTAGGATGTGTTAATTTTGAAGTTAGAATAATTAGAAGCACGTTTATATTTTCGCGTTGAACCCAATGTAGTACCTTCCGGTGGAACAATGGGGACGTGGCCGCAAGCATAGCGGCCTTTAATTAAATTATAATGTCTGCTTGACGCTGTCGATGGTTTGCCTACCTCGGCCTTCTAAGGTTGCTGCAAGAGCGGAGCTTGTTCTGGCTGCTCAGGGGATAACGGTTGACTTGGCTGTTGCGCGGCAGCCGTTTGGGCTGCCTTTGCAGCAGGTTGAGTCTTTTGGATTTTAAGGTTTAGGGAGGCAAGCTTGTAATGCAGCATACCTTCCCTGCTGTTGATAATCTCTCTCGCGTCTTCCCCAACGGCAAAGACTATTAGCCTCCCTTGGGGTTGATCTCTTGTTGCGGTGTGGAGGACGTACCACTTGGACGTGTCAGCCTAGGGGTTCTGCGCACGCAGACGCCTTTGGACGACATCCATGCCTTCCGGGGGCCCCGGAATCCATATTGTCGCCTTCAGGAGTCTAGGTAGCAGTCTCATCTGGACGACTGTAAGGCGTGGGAGGTTGCCAACCGCCACCGCACCCTCCAGAGCCGCCAAACAAGCCTTCTTCCTTCGTTTCTGTTCAGTCTCACTTATGCGTTTTGTCTGTGGGCGCTGTTGTTGCCATTCCTCTGGCTTGACCTTCTCCCCAGCTTGGGGCTGGTGTTGTTGATTTTGTTGTTGCATTTCTCGTGGGACCTGCAACAGAACTTGAGGGGTGTCCGAGGACGCACTCTCTGGATTACATTACATGTTGGATCCATGTTAACTAAAAAAAAAAGATTTATCTTCCCAGCTCCCCACCCGCCACGGAGTCCAAATTGGGGTGTGTAGGACATCACCAGGGCTACCAGGAAGATATAGCTCCTCCGAAAGTGACTGACGCACGAGTCCGCATACAGCTTTGTAGCAGCACACGTGTAGCATGTGCTGCTCCCCCACTGTACCGGCTGCACGTCCTCCACCTCCAAGAGCTCACCCAGTCGGCGGTCTGACCCGACGGCACAGCCGATTGATCAAGATAGGTTAGCCTCGACCCTCTGTCTAGGCGAAATCTGGGCCAAAGTGACATGTTGCCAGACACTGTGGAACTAAATCCACCTCAGGTGTGGCAACCAGCAGGATCCCATCATCTGACCGACACGAGTCGCCTCGCACGGCACAAACACGAGGTGGCCTGAACTCCTGTGCAGACCACTACCGGCCCATGTAGCAGTAGGGGTTTTGTGGTTTGGTCCGTGATGTGAGATTAGCCTAACCGTCATCATGCGGGGTTTAGACCACATTGACGTACATTTATTCCCTCGTATGTTGGGGATTTTATACTACGCAGAGCTCTGGATCACTACGAGTTCTAGGCTGATTCTGTCACAAAACGCAATGGCAGCGAACGATTACTCGAATGGTGACACTGGGTTCCCTCTATCCGTCACCTGGGGACGCGCTCGATGGGTAACCACCAACCACACGGGTACTTTCCTCTTATACTGGTATCTTGTTAATTAATATTGATAATTAAGACTCATAAGCCTATGAATATCTTTTCTTGCAGGTTCTATAACGAAAATATTAAAACTTAAGCTTTTGTGCTTAGGTCCGTTATGTACCGCTTAGTTCTTACACTTTTCGGACGGTGTTCTTGGTAAACACTTATTAAGTGTAATGGCGCTTAAAGGAAACCCGCAACGAACCCCAGTAGGTACGTAAGGCCGGTCTGACTTCAAAATGGTGCACGCGTATGTTTTCAATGTAACATACTCGTGCACCATTTTGAAGCCAGACCGGCCTTATATTACTTTCAATGTAACATACGTGTGGACACGTTTTGAAGTCATGCCGGCTTCAAGTTACTTTCAATGGAACATACGTGTGTGACTTCAAAACGTGTCCACACGTATGCTACGTTGAAAAAAAGTATGTGCGTGCAGAAAAAATGTGGAGCTGTTTTGAATTCGGTTCTCTAGCGAGAAGTTATGAAGTAGGTCGAATGCAAAATATCGCATCTAAGTCAATTGTATTTAATTAAAGTGGATTCTGATTTATGTTTTTACTTTTGTTTAGAGGCTGCAAATACACATAGGCCGGTTTGACTTCAAAACGTGTCCACACTTATGCTACATTGAAAAATGTAGATGCGTGCAGAAAAATGTGGAGCTGTTTTGAATTCTAGCGAGAAGTTATAAAGTAGGTCAGATGCAAAATATGCTAAGGCTGGTTTGAATTCAAAGTGCGACCACTCTGCGAATACACATAGGCCGGTTTCAATTCAAAATATGTTCACCCTTGTGATAGGTTGAAAAGTAGGTTAGCAAAGTACGCAGATGGTGGTAATCTGCTATATAAGGAGATTGATCCTAATATTAATTTAATTAGTCGAAGTATACTGCATATTTACATACCTACATATACAAACATGTATATAATTGATATTCAGGGATTTAAATACAAGAAAAACGAGTTTGTGTGCAAAGAAATTGCGGTTTTGGACTTGTTGGAAGGTGTTGTTTGGCATTAAATCTTTAAACTGCCAATGTAGTCTAGTTGTTTGAGCCAAGATCCTATAAAACATAACGACTGGATGACAAGGAATATTTATGGTCTTTCTTGAGATGAATCTTCAACGGTTTCATCATATATAGCGCTTTATTTGAAGCAAATTATTAGACCCGATAAAGAAGTATGTGTGAAGGGTCCAGAAAAGAAAAAATGGATGGAACCTATCTAATGCAAAACGTTATAACTGATATGCTTGCACTAGGTTGTCATAAGCTATCGGAGTTAAAAATCAACAATCGTTTACTATGCAACATCCATTGTTATAGACACAGCGATAATAGTCTGCAATGTGCAAAACAAGATACCTTGTTGTTAAAGAAATGGCTTAATAATGATAAAAACCAATAGAAAGATTGTGTCTGTATTATTGTAGTCAGCAAGAAATTTAATGCTGATGTCCGGAGAAAAACGATTGAACTCAGTCGGCACGAATGGGACCCTCAAACCTGAAAGCAATTATAATTGATCAACGCAATAGTTTCACTAGTTTTACAACATTTAACATATTGAACAGATATCTCGAAATTTGCCAAAGACAGACAGACTAATTGCATCAATTTCTCATTCTTGCTTTTAAGAAATAATAAGTAGTAGTTATTAAATCGCGAACATAGTTATCTGCAAGAAATATATACTGGTTTGTTAAAGACAGACTGACTGATTGCATCAATTTTTCATTCTCGCGTTACTGGTTTCCCAATGTACAGATATCTCGAAATTTGTTAAAGACAGACAGACTGATTACTTCAATTTTTCATTCTCGCTTTTAGAGAATAACAAGTCGTAGTTATTAAATCGGGAGTAATGTGAAATGAAAAACACAATGTTTTTTCTAACTCACTCCAACTTTGAATGGTAAAATATTACCTTATCGGTTTTATGAGGACTGTCTTCTTCATCTTTGACGCGCGGTCGTTTCTGGTTGTTTTTCTTCTTGTTCACTAAAAAAATTTAGATGAAGATTAGATCAAGTAAATGCATTAAGAAAACTAAATCTATATTAAGCCAACGAAAACATACTGTGTATTAGTGTCATCAGGTCGTACTTTGCAATTGGTGGATCTGGTCACGGAGTCAACGATTTTTCTAGCACTTTATTTGGATTGACTATAAACTACTCAATAATTTTAACCCAACCACTATCATTATTCTTTTCCGACAAGGGCAATTTTAAAAAAAGTTTTCATTTTTGATTTGTTTTACTGAACACAACTACAACTTGACAATAAAGATTGAGCGATTATCACACACATATCTTGAGTATATAAAGATATTAAACAACAAGAACAGCAGAAAATTCAACCCATGTTAGCAAGAATCTAATGCTAAAGTATTGTCTAGATAGCAATTGTAGAAATATGAGATCTTCAGAAAATTTAATAAACCCAGTCATGTAGAGATTTAATGCTGACGTTCACGAAAAATTAAATAAATGTATTCAGCAAGAAATGCTGACATCCGCAGAATAAACCCTGAAAGCAATTATAATTAACTAACACAATCTAAGATTAGCTGCTTACTAGTTTCCCATAGATTTTAAAAACATTATTATACCATAGTTAAAATTAATGTTGTCAATTGCAAAACCACAAAATTAAATTTACCCAGAAATCATTTGAAATATTTACTTTTTTAGTAAAACTGAAAGAAATTGACTTTTATACATTTTAATTAAATATATTAAAAATACCCGATATCATAGAATTTTTCTATTGTCTAATTTGTAGTACTTGATTACAAAAAAATTACATACGTCAAGCGTTTTTTTCTTTGTCAACAAAGGTCTAGTCTATTGACTTCAGTTGAGTTTATGCAAGCATTCGAATTTCCATAGTTACGTACTGAAGCCAACTCTATACAATTTTAGATCAGATGCATTTCTAATTTCAATCGCAAAAAATGAGAGCATCTATAGGAAAGTTTACGAAGTTTACGAAGACGTCTTCCAGCAACAGTGCATTCGTCTTTAAGTAGAGGTCACTGTATTGGCGAGAGTCTGAAGGCCGAAGATTTTCCACACCTTTTGGACGCGTCCATACTGTGCAAACAAAATATCGCAGGAGGTTGGTTGGTTGTAAAAGGAGTCTTCTGAAGTTAAGAGACTTCTCATCCAGCACGGAGACGTTAGTTTTATAGTAGTACGGAAACTCGCCTTTCTGGGTAACTATCTTAAACTTGTTATTTTTTCGGAAACATGATCGTAGCTCATCGAACTGTTCCGGTTGTAAATTCTTAGCCAGTGTATTCAAACTGGATGCCACAAACCGCAACAAGTCTAAAAATAGGATCAACAAGAAATTAGGTAAATTTGAAGGTAACGTAAGAGAGATGAACGAGCAAGTAACATTTTTAGAGAGGAGTCGGACACACAAAATTGACCATAGACTTTATATGAACGGACAGGAGACTTTACCGAAATTTGAGGGAAGACAATACAAACAACCCATGCTATATTTAGATAGGTTAGACGAGGTAATGGAAAGTGAGCCGAAAAGGGTGCGTTTGCAGTTAATAAGAGCAAGTTTGAAGGGTCACGCCGGAAAATGGCATAATATTATTAGGAAGAACTATAATACTTACGATCCGTTTAGAACAATATTTAAAGAACAATATTGGCGTAATGCGAAACAAACCAAAGTTTGGACAAAATTACTAATAGGAGAGATCATGACAAATGTGGGGTCGAGAAAGGAGTACGTTATTGACAATTATAATCAAGCGTAGTTCTGAACGGAGTTCTGAACTATTATAAACAATTTATATCACTTTATTCTGAGTTGTGTGTACCGTTGGTGGTACTTGGAACGAACGTGAAATGGAGATGTACAGAGCAGCGAAAAAAGACTTTTCATGATTTAAAAAAGTGTTTTACCATGAATTATCGTTTAAGTATTCAAATTTTGTAAACAGTTTTATTTTGAAAACAGACGTGTCGAATGGATAATAGACGCATAATTAGTTCAGGTGCCGGAAGGTTTAGAGGTGCCGATATGTTTTATTTCCAGGCTATTAAAAAAATGTGAAACGAGGTACTCCACTGCAGAGAAAAAGATGTTAGCTATTGTGTACGCCGTTTAGAAAGGTTTTATTTGTTGGGAAATCAATTCGTGATAGAATCAGATAACTCCGCTGTAAGGTTTTTAGAAAACGGAATTTTTAAATATTCGTTTGTATAGGTGGGCTTTGGTTTTACAGAAATATGATTTTGAAATCAGACATAGGTCAGGAAAAGAAAATGTTACTGTAGATTTTTTCATGAAGGATGTAGGATTTGGAACAGGAAAGTATGATGGAATTTTAGTTGCATCACGTTTTGAAGAGGAAGGAAGGTGGTCGAGTGAAAGATTCACCAGGATGCACAGAGAAAATAAAATCGGTGCCATTAGAGAAAAATTGATAAAAGAAAATTTAGAAGAATATAAGGTTACAATTTGTTAGATGAATATCTGATAGAAAGAATCCGGGACGACGAGGTTTTAGTTCTTACCAGAGATTTGGCGACAGAATTAATTAGTGGGACCCACTTGACGTATGGGTACATAGGAATCAGAACGGTTTTTATGATTTTCAGAAAAGCATTTTTCACTCGAAATGATATTTCTATTGTGAAGGAAGTTGTTAGCAGGTGTAAATTATGTTTGATAGGGAAGGAGAAAAATATCGTTCTACAAAACTTACCATTAAATATAACTGTAGATGAACCATTAGATATGGTAGCCGTTGATTATCTATCTAATTTGATACTAGGACAGTACAGTTATAGACACATTTTAGTCGTGGTTAATGTTTATTCTAAATTTATAAAGTCGTATCTCACGAGAAAGTATAATACGGATCAGGCAGTAAAAGGAATAAAGATATTTCTTGAACAGATAGGTCGGATTAGAAAGATACTAGCAGATAATGCTACTTATTTTCATAACCAACGAGTTTTAGATAGTTTATGTAGGGAAGGTATTAGCGTTACATATTGCAGCATACAATATCCGCAAGGAAATCCTTGCAAACAGTTTATAAAAAAAGCTAATAAATTTATGCATTTGGTTATAAAGGAACATACTTGATGGGTAGGATACCTACCACAAATCTAAAATTTTGTAAATAATGTACCAAGTTCTGTTACGGGGGTGAGTCCGGTCATACTACTAAAAGGCATAATGCCAGTGAGACCATGGAGATGGGAACAGGAGGTCGAGGACGTAACTGAGTTATTGCAGAAAGCGAAACAACACACTGATAAGTTGCATAGACGTTCGATAGAGAAAGTACGAAGAAAATTAGGAAAAGGGTTAGTTTTTCAGCAGATGAATTAGTAATTGTAAAAGGTGGGAGGTGGGAGATTGGAGGTGGAAGGTGGGTGGTGGAACATGAGCGGTGGGAGTTGGGAGAAGAAAGATGGGACGTGGGAGGTGGGAGGCGGGAGGTGGGATGGTGAGGTGGGAGGTGAGAGGTGGCGAATGTAAAGTGGGAGATGGGATGGGGGTGGGAGTGCATTGTAAAAGGTGGAATGTAGGAAGCTGGAGGTGGAATATGGGAGGGGGTTGAAGGAGGTGGGAGGTTTTGGGGTGGAAAGTTGGAATTGGGATGTGGATGGAGGTGGGAGGTACAGATAACGGAGGAAAGAGGTTGCTCATGCCTCATCCCGCTTGTCGCATGTACTTGTCAAGTATTAGTGCTGAATCAAAAATTTGATTAATATGTGGAAAATAACCAAGAAGTAGTAATTTGTATAAAAGAAGAGGGCTTTCATCCAGATTGTTTAAAATGTAACAATGAAGTTAGGCAATGGCTTAATGAAGGAGAGTTGTATATCTGAAATAAAATTTCGGAAAATTGAAGTTCATGAACATACCGAAACATACATAAATTTTGTAGGAAAACAATTAAAAGCGTTTGATTCAGATTTCATGTCAGTAAGGTAACTTGGCGTATCACACTGCCAAAGCTACCCTTACTTAATTTAAAATAAAAAATATTACTTTATTGGATTGAACCGCTAATAGCCACTACTTAAATATAATAGAGAACGTATGGCATGAAATATAAAAGAAGCTGAGACGACCCTAAACAACTAAAGAAACCCTAAAAGCCGGATTGAGAGAATATTGAATTTATTTTTCTTTGAAGAGTATAAAATGCTTTTAGAATCTACGCCAAAACTAATTATGGATATTATTAAAGCAAACCGAGACGTAATCACATATTATGCTATAAAGTTCTTCTGTATATCTGAATAGGATCTTCTTGTATTATGCGCAGTTGCCATTTTATGTTCCAGTAAATTAGTTCCTCTTCATTTAGTTAACAATTTGTTTAATGCACGTTTACAAAAAGAGTAATTAAAATAAAAATGATTATTATACAAATAGAAACAGTCTTGTATAATTCGAACTTTTTTGGGAGAAATAGGAAGGTAAAATTGAATTTTGTCCTAAAACTGGAAGCATTTCAACATTAAGTTATTTGGGATTTTAAGTCTATATTTTAAGAGATGTTCAACTTCAACCATCGTAATCTATACCTATTTATTAGAAACGTGTAAGGTGTATGGAGTAAAAAACGGTATCTTTTCAAATTGGTAAAAGGGCAAATATTTTTCAATTCGTGTGAATCTTTAGGCAAACACTTTCTTATTATTGTTTCATGATGTCGTATCTATGTTAGTGTATTTTATATAAAAAAATAGTCTAAGTTTTTATATAATTACGTATTCCTATTGCCAAGGAATTATTACGTGTTAAGTGCATGAGCTGGTAACATGCTTGATATCGAAATGCCGTCTGCTATATTTATTAAATCTATTGTATTTTTTATAAATCTAAAGGAATTCCTTTTGTTTTCTAAATCTGGTCCTGGTTATTTTATAAATTATTATCTTCATTGTAAGAATAAAACGGTTTGAACATGCCCAAACATCTTAAAGTACCGCTTCGGAGATAATCATTGTTCTCGTGAAATTGCCGTGACCACACGCCTTAGAAGTGGTGACGTTCTCTATTCTAGTTGGATGTAAGATATCAACTAATTTAAATAATCCAATTCGGTGAAGCAAAATCAAGTTCTGGGATCATGAGGTAATTACGAGAACACTTTTGTGCCGGACATCAGGGGCGCGACTGTGTTTTCGAATAGTACCGTTACCGTGTGTTTCGATGTAGCATCTAAATTTATAATTTTAACATTTCTTGCCTTTTCTTATAGAGCACTACAGCAGTTGGTACCAGGCAACAACCCTATATAGAGTGCAAAAAACCGAATCCTCTAAAACCATGAGAAAAATTCCGTAGTCAGAAGTCATAAACCGCAAGTGTTAAAAACTTTGTAACCTGGTAGATAGAAAGTTGCACGATTGAAGAACCATGATAATTAAGCAAGTTGTTGGGGTTAACTGTTGCAATGCCGTTATGATTTATGAGGCGTTTTACTGATATCACATTGCTTGTTAATTATGAAACGTCAAGATATGCTTCTTTCTCTCTTTCTATTAATAATAAAAATTTACCGATTGCACTACAGTAGTGGGGTAGGGACGGTCCTAATTCAAAACGTGTTCAGACGTATTTTCCATATGTAAAATACACATGCACCGTTTTGAATTAGGATCGGCCCTATATAATTTCAATGTAAAATAGTTGTGAAAACATTTCAATGTAAAATAGTTGTGAAAACATATATTCTTATATACTTTCAATGTAAAATACTTGTGGGCACGTTTTGAATTAGGATCGGCTTTATATTACTTTCAATGAAAGATATTTCAAAACACACGTATGTTGGAAAATGTAAGTGCAGAGAAAAAATATGTGTGGCTGTTTTGAATTCGGTTTTCTAGCGAGAAGTTACACGTGCACCGTTTTGAATTAGGATCGGCGTTATATACTTTTAATGTAAAATGTGAAAAACATGAATTCTTATATACTTTCAAATGTAAAATACTTGTGGGCACGTTTTGAATTAGGATCGGCTTTATATTACTTTCAATGGAACAGAATTCTTATATACTTTCAATGTAAAATACTTGTGGGCAGGTTTTGAATTAGGATCGGCTTTATATTACTTTCAATGAAACATACTTCAAAACACACGTATGTTGAACAATGTAAGTGCAGAGAAAATGTGTGTAGATGTTTTGAATTTGGTTTTCTAGCGAGAAGTTATAAAGTATGACAGATGCAAAATATCGCATTCAAGTCAATTGTGTCTAATTAAAGTGGATTCTGATTTATGTTTTTTATTTATGTTTAGAGGCTGCAAATACACATGGGCCGGTTTCAATTCAAAATGTGTTCACTCTTATGATAGGTTGAAAAGTGGGTTGGCAAAGTACGCAGAGGTGGTAATCTGCTATATAAGGAGATTGCTCCTAATATTAATTTAATTAGTCGAAGTTTACTGCATATATTTACATACAAACATGTGTATAATTGATATTCAGGAATTTAAATACAAGAAAAACGAGTTTGTGTGTAAGGAAATTGCGGTTTTGGACTTGTTGAAAGGTGTTGTCTGGAATCAAATTTTTAAACTGCCAATGCAGTCCAGTTGTTTGAGCCAAGATCATATAAAACATAACGACTGGGTGACAAAGAATATTCATGGTCTTTCTTGGGATGAATCTTCAACGGCTGGAATGGTGTTATCATATATAGCGCTTTATTTGAAGCAAATTATCCTACCCGGTGAAGAAGTATTTGTGAAGGGTCTAGAGAAGAAGAAATTGATTGAAACCTATCTAATGCACAACGTTGTAACTGATATGCTTGCACTAGGTTGTCCTAAGATATCGGAGTTAAAAATCAACAACCGTTTAAAATATAACATCCATTGTTGTAGACACAGCAATAATAATCTGCAATGTGCAAAACAAAATACCTTGTTATTAAAAGAATGGCTTGATAATAATAAAAAACAATAGAAAGATTGAGTCTGTATTATTTATTTTAATATAATTTTACAATGTTAGCGGAAGCAAATTATCCGACCCGGTGAAGAAGTATGTGTGAAGGGTCTAGAAAAGAATAAGAAATAGATGGAAACCTATCTATTGCAAAAACAAAATACTTTGTTATTAAAAGAATGGTTTGATAATAATAAAAAACAATAGAAAAGATTGTGTCTGTATTATTATTGTAGTCAGTAAAAAATCTTTAATGCTGATGTCTGCAGAAAAAAAGCAATTAAACTCAGACAGCACGAATGGGACTCTCAAAGAGTCCCATTGACTCTCAACCCTGAAAGCAATTATAATTGATCAACGCAATAGCTCTTTACTGGTTTTACACCATTTAACAAATTGTACAGATATCTCGAAAATTTTGCCAAAGACAGACAGACAAATAGACAAACAAACAGACTGACTGCACCAATTTTATCATTCTCGCTTTTAAAGAATAACAAGTCGTAGTTATTAAATCGCGAACTCAGTTTATCTGCAAGAAATATATAAACGAGCAAATTTATGAAATGCTCCAACTTCAAAAAAACTAGAAATAAATCTATTGAAATATATGCTAACGTTGCAATTGGTGGATCTGCTCACGGAGTAAACAATTTTTTCAAACACTACATTTGGATTGACTATAAACTACTCAATAATTTTTTAACCTAACCACTATCATTATTCTTTCCTGACAAGGACAATTTTAAAAAAAGTTTTTTATTTTTGATTTGTTCTATAGAACACAACTACAACTTGACAATAAAGATTGAGCGATTATCACACACATATCTTAAGTATATATAAAGATATTAAACAACAAAAACAGCAGAAAATTCAACCCATGTCAGACAGCTTTTTTCTTGTCAACGATATTCTAGTCTAATGCTTCTTCAGCATTTGCATTTCCATAGTTACGTACTGAAGGCAACTCTGCAATTTTAGATCACATGCATTTCTAATTTCAATTGCAAAAAATATAAAAGCATCTATTTGAAATGCATTTCTAACTTTAATCGCAAAAAAATGAGAGCATCTATTCGAAATATGCACTCAGATTAAAAGTCAAAAATTGTTTTACACCGTTCTGTAAACTGAGATTACGTAGTTATTAAATCGGGAGTAATGTGAAATGAAACACACAATATATTTTTCTTTATTGTAATTTATAGAATATATATATATATATATATATATATATATATATATATATATATGTTATGTACTCTAGAATAAACATACTATAATTCACTTAAGTTCCCAAATATAAAGAACAGTTCTAACTCACTCTAACTCTGAACGGTAAAAAAATATTGCATTATCAGTTCTATGAGGGCTGTCTTCTTCATCTTTGACGCGCGGTCGTTTCTGGTTGTTCTTCTTCTTCGTGTTCACTAAAAAAAGGTTCAAATAAATATTAGACCAAGTAAATGCATTAAAAAAATTAAATCTATATATTAAGCTAACGAATACATACTCTGTAGTGGTGTCATCAGGTCGTACGTTGCAATTGGTGGATCTGCTCACGGCGTCAACGATTTTTTTCTCCAGTACTTAATTTGGATTGACTATAAACTACTCAATAATTTTAACCCAATCACTATCATTATTGTTTCCTGACAAGGATATTTTAAAAAAAAAAGGTTTTCATTTTTTGATTTGTTCTATAGAACACACAACTACAACTTGGCAATAAAGATTGAACGATTATCACACACACACATATCTTGAGTATATAAGGATATTAAACAACAAGAACAGCAGAAAATTCAACTCATGTAAGCAAGAATTTAATGCTAAGGTATTGTCTAGATAGCAATTGTAGAAATATGAAATCTATAGAAAATTTAATAAAGCCAGTCATGTATAAATTTTTTTAATGCTGACATCTACAGAAAAATAAAAAGCGAGAAATTTAATGCTAGCATCAGCAGAATAATAAATAAATCTACTTAGTCAGCATTAATGGAAGACCGGTTTGGCTTTGAAACGGTGCACGCGTATATACCATATTTTAAAATTAAAGTTGTCAATTGCAAAACAAAAAAAAATTAAATTTTGCCTAGACATCATTTGAAATATTTACTTTTTTTCAGTACAACTGAAAGAACTTGACTTTTATACATTTTTTTAATCGATATCAGACTGTACAGAAACAGCAATGTTTAATTAGATCAGTCAAACATGATGTGTTTACTATTAAACAAAAACAAAATTGTTCTTAATCCAAGTGATGATAAAAGAATTCTTAGTACCTCAACCACTGATACTAACTATTGCCTATTTTTGTAGTATTGATTACAAAAATTACATACGACAGCGAGTAATGTGTTAAAAATTGTTTTCGTTGCAGAAAGTAACATCAATACCCGTCAATATTACTGTATTAGTCGATTAAGGCATGAGTTAATTTTTTACTACGTTTCTTTTTATTCGCTTAGGATAATGCAGAGAAGAAGTATGAATTGGCAACATTTTTTTATAATAAAATAAACCTTGATACAAAATCACATTCAGTTTTACTGAAAAGTAAATCGGAGGAGATTGCTAACTAAACGGTGTTATAATATTTTTATATATCTGTGTGAATAAACTCATAAAGCGCCAAATGAGCGGTTTCCCTAACTGATTTTTTTACTTAAAGCGATTGACATTCATTTCAAACAAGTATTTATTAAGGTCATATAAAAGACCAAAAGTTTTATCATATAAATAACGTTGTGTAATTTAAATTTCATTACGTAGCATTCGTTGAATTTTAAAAAATTATTTTATACCTCCATCATGAGTTAGTTTTACTACGTGCTATAATTAATCCTTTAACTGATGAAGAAATGAATTGCTTTAACAAAGTTTTATGGAAAATGTCATGCGTTACACATTGCATATTCTATAGTGCGTGTAAATTAATAAACAACATTGACGGTTTAATCTGAGACATTTTTTTAAAACTTGCTTTAATTTTTATTAAATTTTTTTATATGTAACCATAAAAAATAGCGCTGTAATGATAGTGTATTTTCTGTGCACACAGCATAAATCAAAGGTCGTATAAAAAAAAACATTTGATTACTATACTGCAAGCAAACAAATTTTTTCAGTAAACGCAGCTGAATGAAAATGATGTTGTACGCTAATTCATTTACAGTTGTTTTGCTTTTGTCAGATGATATTTTTGTATAAATAGTAAATAAAGCTGTACATATATTAAGTAGTGTATTGATTTGTATAGAATCATAAATTCTGAAACCGTGGCCGAGATTATTAGCGCTATTTTGAAATTAACTGTGAAATGCGTGAATCTAATCAGATCAGTCGATGCAATAACAAAACACATTATAATTATCAAAGCAAATATTAGTATATTGAAGCTTGCTATTAGAAATAAGGTATACGAAGACAATGGTCAGGAAAATCCTAGTAGGCTGGAATCTAATTTGGCACATCTTAAAAGTTACCTTGTACGATTGAGGCACTTGAAACGCTCTTTGGAATATCAAGGTAAAGGTATTGATGCAACGCTTTCTAGAGGTCATATTCGAAAAAATCTGATTTGGCATGATGTACAATCATGTTTTGGAAGTCGAATAATTACGGGACTTATTACCAATTTAAGTTATAGTGATCCCCTAATGTTCTTAGACAAGGCGTTCGCTAGTTTTAAACGCAAGATTGTTGCTTGCTTAAAAAAGTCAATGTTGAAAGTTAATGTAATATTGACCGCTAACCTTGTTAAGCCTACAACTGGCGAAATAGATTTGAAGACGTTTCCTACTGCAAATCGTCACATCGATATAAATACCAATCTCAAGCGGTGGTATAAGGAGAACGTATTAGACAAGATTTCGAAGCGATTAGAGGAATTTAGCGAAAAGGATTCAGGTTGGGCAATCTAAGAAGTTTTACACTTGAAGGTAAATATAAACAATCATGATCCACTTAAAGGAGGGTGTTCAACGTTTGCTCCGGTTCCGGACTTATAAACAATACTACAATCTTTCTTGATTTTATATTAAAAGTTCATTTCAAAGCAAGTGGAGCCCACGACATTCAAACATGGAAGTATTTATTAATTGTATTTAATAAATCCTGATTAGAAAAAAAGTATTATGATAGTTGCTCAATCAAAAGTGAAAGAGCATATAGTAAATGAACTTCATAAACCAGCAAGAATAAATTTCAAGAGACGCAAAGTGATAGTAAAAAAGGTTTAAATAACCTTCTTCAGACCGATTTGATTGAAATGCTACCATATTCGCAAACAAACAAAGGATTTAAATACATTTTAATAGTTATTGATTGTTTCTCCAAATACGTATGGGCTGTACCACTTAAAAGTAAAACGGGTATTGATGTTACTGCTGCAATGAAAACAATTTTAAATAAATTTAAAAATCCACCAAAAAATTTGCAGTCTGATTTTGGTAAAGGATATTATAACAAACAGTTTCAATTCTTAATGCAGACATATGGCATAAACCATTATAGTGTTTTTTCTACAAAGAAAGCATGCATTGTGGAACGTGTAATTAGAACTTTAAAGGGAAAAATGTGGCGTTTGTTTAACCTGAACGGTTCTTACAATTGGATAAAGATTTAAGCGATATTGTGAAACAATACAACAATACAGTTCGCAATACTATCGGAGTCAAACCTGTAAAAGTTGATAAATCAAATGAAAAACTATTCTTAAATCATCATTTACCCCCATTAAACTTGCAAGCAAAATACCAAAATATACAATTAAAGACAGTGTTGGGATTAGTAAACACAGGTAAGCATTTACAAAAGGTTACACGCCAAACTGGTCAAATGAAATTTTTAAGATTAAAAAAGTAAAAGTAACCAGTCCGACAACATATATATTGGAAGATCAAGACGAGAAAGAAATCAAAGGTGCATTTTATGAAACGGAGTTGCAAAAGGTTAAACAACTAGGAATTTACCTGGTAGAAAAAGTCCTAAGAAAGAGTGGAAATAAAGTCTTTGTAAAATGGTTAGGCTTCTCTAACGTACACAATAGCTGGATCAATAAAAATAATGTTTGCTAGAGAAGTTGTTATAATAATAGTTAATAAGGCTAACATTGTAAAATTATATTAAAATAAATCATCATCATTAGGTCTTCAGTCCTGGAACTGGTTAGACGTGTACCATCATTGTTTCCTATTCTGAACTACCCTACACATTTCCCTGAAATTTGCACAGTCTACATCTATAACTATCTGATCTAAGTCTACATCTACCTCTTTTTTCCTATCTCTGCTTATAATATATCCCATACTATTCCCCAAAATTCATTAGAACATATTCTGCCCTTCTATTACTCTTATCCTTTTCCCCCGATATCCTTGTTCCCCTACTATTTCTATAACCTATTTGTTATTATCTTTGTCTGTCCATGCTATTGTCCTCATACATCTAAAGTACAGCATTTCAAAAGGCTGCTACCGTTTTTCTGTCTGCGTTTCAGACTGACCGTATTTCATAGGCATACTGTGCTGTGCTTCACACATATGCTTTCAACAATTTTCTTCTTGTTCTATGTTTGTTGTCTTTCCTCATAGGCGCTGTTCTTTTTTGTTAGATGCAGTTCGGTCACCTTCTATTGTTTTACAATTATATACCCTATTTCTCCAACCTTCAGTGGTTGTGAAGTGAGGTAAGCAGCCTGTGGCTGCCAAGTTCCCCCAACACTTAACCATTTACTGATTTAATATATTTTCCAATATATCTTTTCGCACAGTCATCATTAGTTGCAGATATTTCGCAACCAACAACTAGTTGTTTATACTAATCATCAGGTTTATCTGCGCTTGTTTTTTCGTCATTAGGTTTTCCGTCTTAAAACTGGTTGGACCCGTACCTGCACTTATTTATATTCTGAGCTAGCCTACATAGTTCCCTGAAATTCTCACACAGTATGTGTATACAGCTCGTTCCCCTTCTATTGTTTTCTAATGTTATGCCCTATTTCACCGAGATTCAGTGAAGGGGGTTAAGCAACCTGTGGCTACCAAGATCCCCCAACACTTAGACATTTGTTGAAGTAATGGTTTTCCAGTAAATCTTTTCACACACTTAACATTATTCGAGAATATTGCCCAACCAATTCTTGTAGTTACTTATAATAATCATCATGCTTAAGCACAGTTATTTCTTCGTCATTAGTTTATCCATCTTGGGATTGTCCATTGATTTCTATTCTGGGCTAGCCTACACATCTCTCTGAAACCCCTACAGCCTACATCTTTTACTATCTGTGTGCAGTAGTCTAACCTAAGTCTTCCTCTTCTTCTCTTTTTTCCTATTTCTGCTTCTAATATATTCTGCACTACTCCCTCATGCCGTAGTATGTGACCTATCATCCTATCTCTCCTATTTTTTACCATTTTCCACATATTTCTTTCTCCCCTACCATTTTTAGTACCTCTTCGTTCTTAACTTTGTCTGTCCATGATATCTTCATCATACGTCTGTAGCACCACATTTCAAAAGCTTCTACCTTTTTCTTGTCCGCTTCTCCTACTGTCCAGGCTTCACAGCCGTACAGTGCTGTGCTCCACACATGTTTTAAGCAATCCTTCCCTTGTTTCTATGTTTATGGTCTTTGAGCACAGTAGTTGCTTTTTCTTGTTAAATGTAGCACGGCCTTGTGCTAATCTTTGTTTTAGATCTTTTGTGCTTTTCCCATTTTGCGTTATTTGGCTTCCTAGGTAGCAGAAATCCTTAACCTCTTGTAAGTTCGTGTTACATACTTGTATTCTTGTTTTTGATTTATTTTCCCCACTTTTGCACACTAGAACTTTAGTTTTAGCTTTATTAATTTTCATACCGTATCTCTCTGTTAGAACAGTTTCCATTTCATTAAGAGCAACCTCTAACTCTTTCTTGCTAGACGCTAATACCGCTATATCATCTGCAAATCTAAGCATATCAATTTTTTGTCCCTGCATAGTAATTCCAAATGTCTTCCTGCATTTGACAGTATTCATTGCCTCCTATGCAAGTTAAAATCAATGGGATAGGGCACATCCCTGTCTCACCTGTTTCCTAATGTTTACTTCTATGTTCCTCTCTAATTCTATTACTACTGTTTGCTCTTTGTATAAGCTATGTACTATTCGTCTATCCCTATGACTCATTCCAATCTTTTCGAGTATTTCAAACATTTTTTTCCATTTTACATTGTCGAATGCTTTTGCAGATCTACAAAATATACACGCTTTCCTTTTTATTGTTTTCCATTATCACTCTCAGAGCTAAAATAGCTTGTGTTCTGTTTCGCCTAAACCCAAATTGGTCTTCTCTAGTATTTCTTCCGTCCGTTTTTCCATACGTCTTTACACTAGTTAATATTTTTGACACGTGTGCTGTCAAACTTATTGTTCGAAAATTTCACATCTATCCGCGCTTTCTTTTTGGTATAGTTACTATGATGCTACGTTTGAAATCTTGGTATCTCACCTGTCTCATACATATAGCTTACAAGTTGAAGAGACGTTCTGTTACGCTTGTCCAGCGGCTTTTAAAGTTTCTGCTTGCACCTTATCTGTACCCGGTACCAATTTTTCAAACTTTTAATGCTAATTCAAACTCATCTCTAGGTATAGGATATCCCAGGTCATCATTTTCAATGTCTGATTCCGTTCTAATGCAATTAGTTCCTTCCTGCATATAAATTCTATATATTCTTGCCATCTACCCACTTTCTACGTTTTCTATGATGTTTTGTGCGTCCCTTATATTTTGCTATACGGTTTTATATCCCTACAATTCATTCTAATTAATTTGTATGCTTTCTGTCTTTCCTATTTCCATTTTCGTTTGTACCTCTTTACACTTTTCATCAATCCATTGTTCTTTAGCTTTCCTGCATTTTCGAATAATTTCCCATTTTATGGCTTTGTATCTCTGTTTTCTGTTTCGTCTGATTTGTTTTTGTATTTTCGTCTTTCTTCTATTAAATTGAATATCCTTTGTTATCCATGGTTTATTTTCTTTTGTGTATAGCCCAGAATATCTTTGACCGCCATGTCTAGGCTGGATTTAATGTTATTCCATTCTGTTTCTACTTCCTTAGTATCAGATATTTTCCCGATATCTTTGAGCAATTCATTTGACTTTTTTCCAAATCTTTCTTGAATATCTTTATCTTTTAGTTTCTCTAAGTCCAAGTGCCTTTTTCCGTTTCTTTTTTCAAATTTTAAATGCGGCCTTCATAATTACGATGTTGTGGTCATATCTATATCTGCTTCTGGGTAGCTTCTACAGTCTTTTACTTGATTCCTAAACCGTTGTCTAACAAGAATGTAATCTATTTGATATCTTCCTATATCTCCTGGCATCTTCCACGTATATCGTCTTTTAGCATGATGTTGAAATAATGTGTTTGTGATGATTAAATTGTTCTTGTCGCAAAATTCTACCAGCCTATTTCTGTCATTTCTGTGCCTAAACCAAATAAACCTACTACCGCTCCTTCCCTACCCTCACCTACCACGGCATTAAAATCTCCTGTAATTATTAAATTTTCATGTCCTTTACGTATCTTAATATGTCTTCGATATCTTTGTAGATGTTTACCTCTTCATCACTGTAGCTAGAGGTGGCATGTATACTTATTATCACTGTGTTTACCGGTTTAGATTCTAATCTAACCATGAGTACTCTTTCGTTCTTTTGTAAGTAATTTACTACAGTATCATCTTTTTCCGCATAACTATCCCCACACCCAAATTTCCTTCCTCTGATCCTGATGAATTACCCTAAGTTCCACTCCAAAAATCCCGCCTCTGGCCACCGAACTTCGCTGATCCCTTACTATGTCTAGTGATAACCTATTCATTTCGATTTTAGGTTCTCTATTACCTACGTGTTATAGTTCTAACATTCCAGCCCGATACGCAGAATGTTTTCGACTCTTATTTTTAACTTTCCGATCGCATCCTGAAGTAGTTGAGATCCGAATGACGGACTATTTTAACTAATCTTTTACCCCAGAGAATGCCATCATGTTATTACAATTAAGTACCTGTACTAGGGAGATAATGTGGTGGTTTCTGTTCCACATCGCGGTAGTGTGTCTTAGACTGCCATACCGACCCCTATGGTCTCTGAATCTATACCGAAAGAGCGCTGCCCTCTTTCGGGGACCTGTCTTAGTCTGTTCCTCACTAACGACCCTACTACTTGTTAGACCTGTAGTTTGCTTTTAGCTCATTAGAACACGCAAGCCATTTCACCTGTTCTAGTATTTAGAACTTGGCAAGGTGCAGGTCCATTCGAAATGGATTAAAATAAATAATACAGAAAATTTCCTATTGTTTTTATTATTATCAAGCCATTCTTTTAATAAAAGGTTTTTGTTTTGCACATTGAAGATTATTATTGCTGTGTCTACAACAATGGATGTTATATTTTAAACGATTGTTGATTTTAACTCCGATAGCTTAGGACAACCTAGTGCAAACATATCAGTTAAAAGTTTTGCATTAATAGTTTCAATCAATTTCTTCTTTTCTAGACC